>JAJOOR010013318.1:0-49097 GCA_036250505.1 Solanum acaule | reverse complement strand
TATATGTACCGAAGAACCCAAGATATGTTATATCTAGAATATATTATAAATAATGTTAATGAAATATTCAGATTAAAACAACTATCGAAAAAATACTACGATAAATATTATTACATTTTACCATGAATTTCGCAACCCCGAAAAATGGTATTAAAATAATATCAAGATTAAGACACTTAGTAAAAGAATATTATAATAAAACCTTTAAAATAAATTACTCATCTACCACACTACTACCTACCACATTACTACTTCTATGAATCCATCAACTACCAATTTCGCACTGAAAAATGGTATCACTTGTGATTATTACATTCATATCTAACTATTATTGATATTGGGAAATTGTATGTTGCCCCTAAAATGATAGTTGTATTATGCATTATGTATATGTGTGTTTACTGTGTTGTAATTACTTGCTTATATTTTGCTTACTAGAGTAGCCGCGTGATCCTACCTGTACACCGTGGTTTCATGTACTGATACTGTACTTGCTCTTTCTTTGTTGAGTACAAGGCATCTTCAGGTGGCTACTCACAGACCTCAGTTAGGAGATCATTAACCGAGACCGAATTCAAGAGTGAGCCCGTTCTTTCTGGCTATCATAGATCCATCATTAGTTTAGTCCATTCTTTTTTGACTCAGACTATATATTTAGACTTTCAATTATTTTTCGGGGTTGCACCCCCTTTTTCTTAGACTTGTTGATTAGTAGAGTTTTGGTACAATGACTTTCAGGTCTAGGGGTTGAATTTCTGCGAGGTTTTAGGCTTGGTTGTTTTGTTAAACCTTCTGAGTTTATGGTGAACTCAGTACTTAATTCATTATTTAAAACTGCTTCCATATCTTTAAATGGTTTAGTTTCTTTAAGTTGTTTAGTCGGGTTGTAGTAGTGGTTCTCCCATCGGAGGGTTAATATGGGTGCCAATCACAGCGGTCTAGGTCATGACAAGGTTGTATCAGAGCCTTGTTTGTTGATCTCATTGTACCAAAATGAGTCTAGTAGAGTCTTGCAGAACTTTATGGAGACATCTGCATTTTTTTCGAGAGGCTACAAGACTTGAGGAAAATCTCTTTGTCTTCTTCTCCTTTTCGTGCTATGACTTGATTCCAATTGGTATCGGGTGATCCAAATTAGTATCTTGTTGACACCCAATTTTGACCTACCTTTAGCAATTTTGGAAATGCTATCCGATTAAATACGCATTTTAAAATATATTTTGAGTTCTAAAATTTTAGTTGATTTTGTCTAAAAATTGTACATTTTAGTATGCGTGCTTTATAAAATTATCATAAATATTATTAAGATATTTTTTAAAATTATTAGTAAAACTAAAAATAATTATTTTATTTCGAATGTTTTAAAGTTTAAGTGATTTTTATTATATAAAATGTTTGGATAGCATTTCTTTAATTTTCCTAAAAATCATTCAAATTGTAGCCTATTTTATTCTAATTCATTCCAATTCTAGCCTATTCATTTCAATTATTTTGCAATTCTAGCCACCTTTTCATTTCAATTCTAGCCATATGCATTTCAATTCTAGCCACTCCAATTTCTCAATTCAATCTGATTTTAATTTTCAGTTTTTAATCCTAACCGTCCATCCTTTAAGTTAAACCTTAAATCAATCCTAGCCGCTCATCTAAATTGTTTTAACGGATGAGATTAAATCAATTATTTCTTTCCTATTCTAATTATCAAAACACCAACCCTAACATAATAATTTTTTCTCTCCTCTCTCCCTCTCTAGCAGCCGCCTCTCTCTCCTTCCCATCCGTCTCCGGCGAAAATCGCCACCACCAAGAGGCAGCCGCTGGCCTCCATCTCTCCCCTCGCCTCTTCTCCGTTCTCTCCTCTCTCAGCTAGCAGCAACAACAACTGCTCCGACCAGCAGCTCCGTCCGGCGACCAGCAGCACCAGTAGCAGCCACAACCAGCGAGCAGCAGCTCCAGCCGGCGAGGACAGCCACCAGCAGCTCCAGCCGGTGACAGCAACAGCAGCAGCTCCGGTCGGTGACAGCAACAGCAGCAGCTCCGGTCTACAGCAACTCCAGCGAAGCAGCAGCAGCAGCTCGGCGAGAAAACAACAGCAACAGCTGCTCCGTCCAGCAGCGACAGACGACAACAACAGCAGCCGGCGAGGAGAACAAGCAGCAGCGCCAGTGAGAACAACTTCGGCCGGTGCAAACAACGACCAGCAGCAGCAACGAGAGGCGGCGAGACAAAAATAAAATGACTTCAAGAGAATTTGTCACTATCTTCGGTAATTTTGAAAAGGTTTATTACAGATTCTTATGAATCTGTCCAGGTATATCCTTCGGAGTTCATGTGATTATCTCTTCCTGTTCATATATGTGGTTATAACCCTGTTGCTAATGTCTGTTTATTTTCATGGCTAATTTATCATTTACTTACGCCTATTTAAGCCGCATATTAAGTGTTGACAATTTGTTTCTTTTGAGATGTAATTTAAAGTTAGGCATGTGTTACTGTTGTGAAATTGATTGCGCCAAACTGAATTACTACTCGATTAGCTTGATGAGTTCATTATAATTTGCTTACTCTTGTCCTCTGTTAAAAGTAGAGGTTAGTTTTTTTAATCTAATCTGGTAAGCCGTGATACTTGTTTCCTCCTTATTATTTGCCAACTGCCCTTAATTGGTGTTGTGGTACTTGTTGATTTGATGACAATTTTGCAGGTAAATTGGTAAATCGAATTGATTAGGTTGCTATATATATTAATTATTCTGGCAAATCTTGCCTGGTCATGGTTAAAATTGAGCCGTAAATTATTTCTTTACCTTAGATAATCACCTATTCCTGCTTGATTGTATTATCGGCTATTTTAATTGATTATTTGCCATAGTTAGAATTTGAAGTAGACTCTTACTGTGTCGGTTAAGTTTTTACTGTTTTGTGCTCTCACCTGTTAAGGAAATAAAATAAAAGAAAGGAGAATAAAATAAAAATCCTTCCTTCCTCAAATATTGTCTTAAATAGAGTCTTACTTGTCGTATTTTTGGTAAAAACGCTAATTTAATTTATTTCCTTATGTTTGTGGACTGATTATCGGTTCTCCCTTTGAATAGGGAATAATAATAATAATAATTGATTGATTATTTAAAATATACACCTACATATTCACACATTGCTCTCACATTGATATAGTTGAATACTTTAAAAAATATTACTCGCTACTTACAAGAAAGATTCCGGTAAACTTTGAGGTTCTTCTATACTTGATTTTTGCTGTGTTCGGGTTGGATAGTGGATCAAGTTTTGTCTTCATTGCTGTTAAACATATATTCTGCTTAACCGGTTAGTTGTTTCTCTATTAGTTTAATTTTCGTTTTGCATTGTTTCAATTGTTGTTGTATGTTTGAATAAATAAAAGGAAGCATCTGGGTCAGTTTTCTCCTCCATTTTTCTATGTGTGATTATATATGTGTGATTTGTTGTCCTGTTATGTCTAAATGTAAATAGTTGCTATTATGTATTATTTTGTATTGTTTGTAGTGTATTTTCTTTAAAATTAGCAGGGCATTTGGAAACCTTGAGCACTAGATTGAAGAGTCGTCGGGGGATAATTTTTTTGGATGGGACTATTTTGCTTCAAGTTTATATTTTGTATTCATTGTTCTTTTATTCGGATTTGTAATAAGCTTGTAGTAACTCTCTAACTCTCTATATAAAATGTATTCGGGGATCGCCTAAGGAGGGGAAGGGGATTACGTGCTACTTGTTTATCTTATTGTCATTTAAATGTGTTAGAAAGCATGCCTATATGATTGTTGATTGTTTGATAGCTCATATTTAGATAGTTCACTTTAAATCTAACTAAAATAAAATTACTTTTGCCTTTAATTTCCTAAGTTTTGACTCAAAATAATTAATCACCTCTTTAAGCTTTGTCTAACCATGTTTTAAAACCAATAATGTGTTCAAATTGACTAAACTTATTTATGTGGTGTGCATATACGTTGCTTAATCTAAAATAATAAATGACATTTGTTCCTTTATATATATAAAATATATAAGCATTTTATTTTTATATCAATTCATTTCTGCCATTTAGATATCATGCTCATAGGACTTAATTAAACTTTAGCATGCCAACGGGTATAGGAATTCATCTATATAGGCTTAAACTTCAGTTTCATTTAGAAAGCATGCCTATATGTTTGCTTAAACAATTAGTATATCTTTATATAGTAGTCATGCCTATATGGTCAATCACAACTTCAACATTTGCATGTTTAGAACCCCGCTTATAGAATTCTACTAATAAGACCATGTTAATTAGATTAATCAAATTAGCTTGTCATATTTGTTTTTCCACTAATCTCCAGCATCATGTTAAATAACTGAACTACATTTTTATTATGTATTGTGTCATTACTCTATGATGCATTAAGTACTGCCGCTTAAAAGAAAGAAAAATAAATAAGGAAATAAAAGTAATCAATAATTCTTTTTTTCTGCATATTAACCTGCTTGACATAATCAATTCTGCATTGCAACCACTCGTTCTGTCATTAAAAGATCAATTGATAATTAATTTATGCATGCTGCTTTACCATTTAAAATCAGCTGCTAATATAATTCTGCATTTAATAAAAATGTCTGCTGCTTAAAATAAATATTTTGCGTTGGTGATCTTTTGCTGTTGCATTTGAGTTATTTTCTGCTTGCTTTTTAAATTAAAATATCATTCTGTTCTTTTTTACTCATTGTCAAAAATTATTGTACATCCTTTTATTCAAATTGAGATTGGACATGATTTATTTTATTTTTTTTTCATTAATTTTTTATATAAAAATGCTATCTCCTAACCTGTAGTTAGTGGGAAAGTAAAAGGAATTATGAGGTTTAATTCCATTTTTTAAGCCGATGCGTCCCCGGGAGCATTACCTACTTAAGATTTGAATAAAAAAGGATTATGTGTATTTATATGTAAATATTTATATGCTTATGTGTAAACTAAATCATTCAATCGTCTTCAAAATATAAACTATTATTAATTTTTCTAAGACCAACCTCAAATCAAAATTGTTTCTATGGTGGAGGAGCACGATTAACAATATCGTGGCATCATCCCTATAAAGAAACAAACATTTTTTTTAAAAATAAAAATTTCTATTAATAACTTGCTCAATTTTCCAAACTTTATTTTTTGCACATTTTATGCTTGTTTGGGGTAGCTTAATAAATAAAATTGGATTATCCTCTATATCTACTTGTGCATATTCTGTCTCCTTGCTTATCTCTTTATTAATTGTTGTTTATTGTTTATTTATTGTATCACCTAGTTCACATGCTTAAATAATAAATAATTGAAGTAATCTTAATTGTTAAATATTATGTTGTCACTTAGTTTTGCATGTTTAATTAATTGAATAAATTATTGAAGTAACCTTAATTGTTAAATATCATTTATCACTTACCTAGCATGTTAACTAATTGATTAAATAATAAAAATGAAGTGACCATAATTGCTACTTGTAACACCCACATAAATTGCATGAGATACGACCGGGACCCACATTTGTGGACCTCGAGGGATGCCTAACACCTTCCCCTTGAGGTAACTTGAACCCTTACCCTGATCTCTGGTTCGTTGACCTTAGTTAAACTTAGTTAGGTTAGATAGGTGCCCTAACGCACCTTAATTCGTTAGGTGGCGACTCTTCAATCACATCAACCAAAAGCCCAAAAGAGTTGTTAGGTCGTGCACCAAAACCCGTTTTGCAAAAAACGGGGCGCGACATATCTAATATCCTTCCCTCTTTTGTCCGCAGATGGTTAACACGTAATATAACGATGTCAGGCTCGTAGCTCCCATCAATAACCCACCAGAGGAGCCCACAGTAAGAGGCCGTGGCCAAGACAAGGGTAGAGAAAGAGGATGGGGTCGAGGCCGAGAAAGGGTAGTACCCGCCAAAGGTGGAGCCCCAGTTAAGAATGTTCCCAGGGAAGAGACCCCTCCTGCACACCAAGAAGAGGTGGAAAAGAATGTAGATATCAAAGACGAAAAGGATGTTGGACAAGAGGAGGATACATGGACTGAGACTACATGCCTTCCTTCCTTAGACCCAGTGATAGCTCAGCAGATCATGACTTTTCTGAAGGGGTTGATCGGCTCTGGAGTCCTTCCCACAGTGCAAGCTGCTCAACCTCTAGTCAACCACCTTGTTGCTGCTACTGTTCCAAGATGTATGGAGTATTAGGTACTGATGCCTTCTTCCATCCCCTAATGGGTCTTGTGATGACTAGTACTGAGTAGGAGATGTTGACTAAGTTTCTGAAGCTGAAGCTGCTTGTGTTCCATTGTTCTGAGAGTGAGGGTGCCTATGAGTTCATTTTGAATTGCTATAAGAGGATTCACAAGTTAGGCATTGTACACCAACATGGAGTAGAGTTCGTGACCTTCCAGCTTCAAGGTGAGGCTAAGTAGTGGTGGAGGGCCTATGTGTATTGCAGATCGCCTGTCTTACCCCCATTGACTTGGATGTAGTTCCATGATTTGTTTCTGGAGAAGTATGTGCCCCGGACTTGGAGAGATCGCAAGAAGGATGAGTTCATGGCCTTGGAGAAGGGTGGTATGACTGTAGCTGCTTATGAGGCTAAGTTCCATGCCTTGTCCAAATATTCTACACAGGTTGTGACTATAGAGGAGGAGAGGATTCGTCTATTTGTCAAGGAATTGAACTCTGAATTATAGGTATTGTCTGTTCACATGACCTCTGCAGGTAAATTTTTTAATGATGTGACAGACTTTGTGAAGAAAGTGGAAGGAGTTGGACGTGATGGGTATGCCAAGGCATTGGCAAAGAAGCCCAAGAACACAGGTTACTTTCTTAGTTCCTACTCCAGAGGTTCAGGTAGGCCGGAACTTGCAGCCCGACCAATTTAGTCATCCATACCCGCTTTTATAGGTGGTTACTCGGGAACTCCACAACAGAACCCTATTCAGGATAGTCAGGGAGCCGCACCTGCGTTTGGCAGCAGGCTGTCTTTTCACTGCAGTTGTTACAATTGTGGAGAACCTGGACATATAAGGAGATATTGCCCCCATCCACGTATGTCTGACCCCGTGCAACAGCATTACCAACAGGCAACGATAGTAATAGCAGAGGACGTCGGTGAGGAGGAAATCAGCGAGGCCGTGGTGGCTGGGGAAATGGTAATGCAGGTAGGGGAGTAGTGCATCCAGGTAAGGAGGTTGCCCGTCAAGATGACAGGGCTCAGTTGTATGCCCTTGTGGGTAAGACCGAGCCTGAGGTGTCTGATGCAGTGATCACAGGTACTATTCTTGTCTTTGACCGTATGGCTACTGTTTTGTTTGATCCGGGTTCTATTTATTCATATGTGCCAGTTCAATTTGCGTTAGGATTTTATGCGATTTTTGATGTGCTTGATTCCCCCATCCATGTTTCTACCCCAGTTGGAGAGTCTATCATAGTCACCCATGTCTATTATGCTTGTCCTGTCCTTTTTATGGGTTTTCATACTTCAGATGATTTGGTTATTCTAGATATGACTGACTTTGATATAATCTTAGGCATGACTTGGTTGTCCCCTTATTATGATGTGCTTAATTGTAATGCTAAGTCTGTGACTCTAGAGATCCTGGGTAGGGAAAAGTTAGAGTGGGAAGGGGTGTACAAGCCTAAGCCAACAGAGGTCATACCTTTCGTTTATGCTAGGAAACTGATGGGGCAGGAGTTTTTGGCATATTTGGCTCATATTCGGGATGTTAATGCTGAGTCACCCTCAATTGAGTCTATTCATGTAGTGTCTAAATTCGAGGAAGTGTTTCCTAGTAATTTGCCTGGTATTCCTCCAGATAGGGATATAGATTTCTACATTGACTTGGAACCGAGCACTCGCCCATCTCCATTCCTCCTTATCGCATGGCTCCGACAGAATTGAGAGAGCTTAAAGCTCAAATCCAGGAACTCTTGATAAAGGTTTCATCTGTCCTAGTGCTTCACCATGGGGTACTCCTGTCTTGTTTGTTAAGAAGATGGATGGTAGTGTGAGTATGTACATAGATAATTGACATTTGAATAGGGTCACCATTCCAAATAAGTATCCATTTCCTTGGATAGATAATCTCTTCGACCAGTTGTAGGGTGCATCCATTTTCTCTAAAATTGACCTAAGGTCTGGTTATCATCAGTTAAAGATTAGGCCTAAGGATGTACCCAAAACAACATTCAGGACCCGCTATGGGCACTATGAGTTCTTAGTGATGTCGTTTGGGTTGACCAATGCGCCCATAGCCTTCATGAGTTTGATGAATGGTGTGTTCAAACCATTCCTGGATTCTTTTGTTAACATCTTTATTGATGACATTTTGGTTTATTCGAAGAGTAAGAATAGCATGCCAACCATCTTCCTATTGTTTTGGGTATCCTTGGAAAACATAAGTTGTATGGGAAATTTTCCGTGTGTGAGTTCTTGTAGACTTCAGTTACCTTTTTGGGGCATGTGGTTTCAAAGGAAGGGGTAATGGTAGATCCCCAAAAGATCGAAGCAGTCAAGAACTAGGTCTGACCTAGCTTTATGACTGAAGTTAGGAGTTTCATGGGGCTCACTAGCTACGATCGAGGGTTTGTGGAAAATTTTGCTTCTATCGCCACACATTTGACAAGGCTGACCCAAAAGGAGGTTCCTTTCGAGTGGACTGACAAATGTGAAGAGAGCTTCCAAAAGCGCTCAAGACTCTTCGGACCACAACACCTATTCATACACGGCCAGTGAAAGGTAAAGATTTCATTGTTTATTGTGATGCTTCACATTTAAGCTTGGGTTCTGTGTTGATACATGATAAGAGTGTCATATCTTATGCGTCGCGACAGCTGGAAGTACATGAGAGAAACTATCCAACGCATGACTTGGAGTTGTAAGCGGTAGTGTATACCCTCAAGATCTGCCGGTATTACCTTTATGGTGTCCAGTGTGAGGTTTACTGATCATCGTAGTTTACAATATGTATTCACTCAGAAGGACTTGAACCAGAGACAACAAAGGTGTATGGAGTTACTCAAGGATTATGTTGTTACCATCCATTATCATCTGGGTAAGGCTAATGTGGTGGCAGACGCATTAAGCCGGAAGACGGTGAATATGGGTAGTCTAGCGTGCTTTGGTGTGTCCAAGTGACCTTTGGACAAGGAGATTCAAACCTTGGAGTCTAGGTTCATGCAGTTGGGCATCTCAGAGAAAGGTGGGGTGTTAGCCAGCATTGAGGTTAGGCCCACATTCATTGAGGATATCAAGGCCGAGCAGTTTGAGGATGAGAGTTTGAATGAGCTTAGAAAGAAGACAGTGTCTGGCAAGG
Organism: Solanum acaule; assembly: GCA_036250505.1. NCBI lineage: Eukaryota > Viridiplantae > Streptophyta > Magnoliopsida > Solanales > Solanaceae > Solanum > Solanum acaule. The sequence goes on along the minus strand of JAJOOR010013318.1, from coordinate 39,748 downwards.
CACATGATGCGGCTCTTGATGCGGGCAGTGTGCTCAGTTTTAAGGGAAGACTTTGTGTTCCCTAATTAGATGATTTGGTTCAGAAGATGTTGACAAAATCCCATGGATCACGGTATTCCATTCATCCGGGTATAACCAAGATGTACTAAGGTTTGAAAGGACTTTATTGGTGGCTTGGCATGAAGAAAGACATAGCTGAGTTTGTGGCTAAGTGCCAAAATTGTCAACAGGTAAAGTATGAGCAGCAAAGGCCTACAGGTTTGCTTCAGTGAATGCAAATTCCTGAATGTAAATGGGAAAGGATAGCTACGGATTTCGTGGTTGGTCTTCCCAGGACCTTGGGGAAGTTTGACTCCATTTGGTGGTGGTTGACAGACTAACTAAGTCAACCCTCTTCATTCCAGTCAGGGTAGACTATAATGCTCAGCAGTTGACTAAGGTTTATGTGAAGGAGATAGTGAGGCTGCATGGGGTGCCCCTTTCCATCATCTCGGACCGTGGTACGCAATTCACATCCAAGTTTTGAGGAAAATTGCATGAGGAGTTGGGCACTCAACTCACTTGGGATAAGTTCCTACCTTTGTGTGAGTTCTCATATAATAACAATTACCACTCTAGAATTGACATGACACCGTTCAAGGCACTTTATGGGATGGGATGTAGATCACTCATAAGGTGGTTTGAGGCTGGAGATGTGAAACATTTGAGGGTTGATTTGGTGAAAGATGCTCAACATAAGGTGAGAAGCATCCAAGCAAAGCTTCAAGCAGCCCAGAGTCAACAAAAAAAGTATGCAGACCGCAAGGTAAGAGACAGGACATTTCAAGCTGGTGAGCAAGTTCTTCTTAAAGTGTCACCCATAAAGAGGGTGACGAGATTCAGCAAGAAGGGCAAGCTTAGTCCTCGACACATCGGGCCATTTGATATTCTTGATTGTGTAGAGCCAATGGCTTATAGGTTTTCTTTACCATCTAGCCTATCTGGAGTTCCAATGTCTCATCTGTCCATGTTGAAGAATTATCATGGGGACCTGAGATTACATCATAAAATAAGACTCTGTTTTGTTAGACAATGACCTTCGTATAAGGAAGAACCGGTTGCAATTCTTGATTGCGATGTCTGGAAGCTGAGGACCAAGAAGATAAAGTCCGTGAATGATCAATGGAAGCATCGTCTGATTGAGGAAGCTACTTGGGAAACTGAGAAGGACATGCGAGACAAGTATTCCCAGTTATTCAACGATTTTGGTACTACTCTACTCTTGCCATAGCCAGTTCTTCTAGTTTATCACTCGAGGACGAGTGATGGGTAAATTAGTATCAGTTGTAACGACATGTTCCCAACGTTATGGAAAAGCCAAATGGGAAGGAATTTGGGCCATACAACTTCTGAGTAGTAACTTGGAAATTTCTAGCCTATGCCAGACTTGGACGAAATCTAAGTCAGGTGAGGTCTAGGGAAATCCGGTAATGGATGGGGGATTTAATTATGAATTTGATTATCTGAGTGTATAGCCAAGACGTTAAGGATTTTGTTCGGCTTTACATAATCAAATTCGGGAGACTAAAACTCCCAAAATTGATCTTGGCGTGAAGGGGTAGTTTTAGAACGTCAACGTTTTAAGGTGTGTTGCGAAATGAGAGACTAGAATGTATCCGTACAAGCCACCGGGGCAGAGTTAATTCCGCTATGGCAGGCCCGCTATGGTGGGCCAGTCGCGACTTTAATCGGGGAAAACCCCTAATGTTATTTTCTATAAAACATCATTCTTAAGAACTAAGGGACGACCTAGAGCAGTTTCTCATCAAATTTCCATGAATTCTCGCGCCAAAGGTAAATTAATTACTCCCCTAATCCGTATTTCGATTCTTAGAACTTCGAATCCTTATTAAATATCGTTGGGGGGAGGGTTTTTTCCTGAGATTGTGGGAAAAGACCTAGATGAGCATTAGGATCATAGGTTTCGCCTTGGGTTGATATTTTGATATAATTTGGGTAAATTAGGCCTTGTTTATTGATCCTTGCATTAATTATTTGTATTAGACCGAAAACAAGCTGCAAGACTCTAGAAAGGGAAGAATTACGTGTCTTAGGAGTACTCATGCTTGGTTTCTATAACATACTGCCTTAGAAAGAACTAGAATTTTAAACAATTAATTTTGGAAAGAATGAAAATCTGAAAGTTGGAAAGTTTTGCTAAGTATGATTTTTGGGTCAACTTCAAACGACCATAACTTTTAGTAGAAGATGAGTTAGGTGTGCCATAGATGGAAAATGAAAGGTATTGGAATCCTCTTTCCAATGCCACTGAGTTTGTTATTTTTCAAGATCGTATGAGGGAGATATGCCTGTTTGAAGTTGGGCTATCCAGTTAAGGAAAGTCATCCAGATTTAAGAGGGGTATTTCGGTCTTTTTCTTACCCTATCAAATTTAATTACTTTTTAGTAATTAATTAGCGATCTAAACTGTTTTGGTTCAGTTTACACAATTACAATTTACCCTAGGGCATTGAGAGAAAAGAAAAGAGGAGAAAAGCCAAGGTTTCATCACGTTCTTGAGATTTCGGTTGCGGATTTTGCCAAGGGTTAATCCCTAAGAGGTATGTGAGTTCACATAACATTGGGTTCATTCACCCATGCGCCAATCATGATTTAATTGAGTGAAGTTATGTTCTTGAAAGTAAAGGATTTGAGTTCTTGATGAGTCTTGTTGAAGGTTCCTTCATTATCTTGATTGTTGAGATTTTGATGTGTTCTTAAGGTAATCATCTAAGTTTTAAGGTTGTTTTTTAGTAGATTCTTGTACACTAATGTTGGGTATTCGAATCAAAGTGATTGGGTAAGAAACCATTTGATTCTAGGTGAATAGGGGTTAGAAAATGAGTAAGAAAATTCGTCAAGTTTTCTTGGAAAATGATGGGGCACCGCGCCACTCAGTATGCCATGACTTTCCTTCTTTATTTTTGGCTCTGGGGTGCCGCTCCACTCAGTACACCACAACTTTACTTCTGTAGTTTAGTCTCTAGCGCCCTGCGCCACTCAGTACGTCAGAAGCGCCAGATCCTCTACCCTTTCCCACTTCTTTCCATTTGAGTTCCCTCAAATTGTACCTATGTTTTCTAGTTGATTTCTAGACTCTAAGGTACATCTAAACACCATGAGATCATCCATAACATGAGATCAAAGCCCTTGAATCCATAATTCAAATTTAAGGTAGAACTAAGAGTCAAGTCTAGAGATTTTCTTGGAGTCCTTTCAAAAGTCTTTCACAATCGATTTAAACTTGTTTTAAAGACTTAAGCATTGAGTTTGAGAAAGAGTAGATCCAAGTTCATTTCTTTAAAAGATATATGGGAACTAAGTATTTCCAAAGATTAAATGTTTTCACATTTAAGATGAGAGGAAACACGGATTTCCAAAAGAGTATTCATGAGCAGTTTTAGTACCATCTCTTTTGAGAAAAAGATCTTTTGAGTAATAATCTCAAACCATAAAAAAAGTTATGTTTTTAAACATATGAGCTAGTTACATTTTGGGAGTAGTATTGAGCACCGATATGGGGATGAGTTTAGATAATGTAATCTCCATATACCATGTAGCCAACGTGGGTAGAAAGGGTCATACTTTTTAGATGATTCCTTAATGATTTTTAGCATAGACTAGTGGATTCACTTAGTAGTAGGTTCTATACCTTGGAAAAGTATAGGGCAGCTCTGGCAGTGTGGCTTAGACGTTGTATCATCACGTAGCTCATAGTGATGGTTGTCAGTTCGAGAATTTCCCACATAGTTACTTGTATTTTCGTATACAAAACTAAGTTATTGTTGTGTCTTCTTATACACTGAGTTGTTATCAACATGCTTTAAAGTTTTTCTTTATATTGCACCTTTATTACTGTATTATATTAAATATGAGTTGAGTTGAGAAGAGGTAAGTATTTCTTTCAAATTCCAGTTCAAGCTTATGTCTTGTTTAGATTCCCCCTCACATGCTCATATATTCAATGAACCGACACCATTTGGCCTGCATCTTTTTATGATGTAGATATAGGTTACATGGATCAGCATCCAGTGCTTCGTTGATCCATTTGAGCATTTCAGAGTCATTTGGTGATCTTCCTTTCTTTTCGGAGGATCCCTTTCATATTGCTTTATCATTTCAGTTATTAGGATGATTGGCAGTCTTGTCCCGACATCCCTCATAGGATTAGAGGCTTCATAGATGGATAGTTATAGTTCATTAGTCTTTCCATTTTTAGTTGTTTATGTTAAGATTTGAGTTGCCACTTTGGCTAGTTGAATGTTTATCCTAAAACATTCTAAGTTTATCTATTGAAACAGTTTAGTTATGACTGTTTTCAGTACATTTCATTATTGACTAAGTCTTCTGTTGAGAGTTAAGATAGGCCAACAGTTCACTTGGGGCCAACAATGGTTCTCGAGTGCCAATCTGACCCAGGGTGTAGGCTCGGGGTGTGACAAACTTTGTATCAGAGCACAGAGTTCAAGAGTCTTAGGGTGTCTATAATTTGTGTCTGTAGAGTCCTAGTTATCGGTGTGAAACGCGCCACTTCTATAATTAGGAGGCTATAATATTTAGGAACTATTTCACTTCTTTCATACTCATTTCGTGCGATAGAGTTCATCTCTATAAAGTTTCTTTCTAACTCGTGCTTGAGCGTACCTTTCAGATCATGCCTCCATGAAGAGCTATCCGAGGTCGTCCTGCTAGAAGGAATGTTGAGGATCAAGGGGTACCTAATGCACCAGAAGTGCAACCCCAATGAGAGGTCACTAATGTTGAGTTCCGTGAAGCTATCCAGATGTTGAGCCAAGTCGTGACCAACCAAGATGGACAACAAAGATAGAATCGACAAAGAGTGGCTGATACTTCTAGGATCTGTGAGTTCTTTAGGATGAATCATCCAAGCTTCACTGGTTCAAGCATCACTGAGGATCCAGAAAGCTTTGTAGAGGAATTGCAGAAAGTGTTTGAGGTTATGCATATTGCTGATGCTGAGTGAGTGGAAGTACCTGCATACCAACTGAAGGGTGTTGCTAGAATCTTGTTTGACTAATAGAAGAAGGGTAGAGCCGAGGGTGCACCGATTGTGAGATGGGTTGTGTTCGAGAGTGCCTTCGTGGGGAGTTTATTTCCCCGTGAGCTAAGAGAGGTAAAGGTAAGAGAATTTCTCACTCTTAAGAAGGAATCTATGAGTGTGCATGAGTATAGACTTAAGTTCATCCAACTTTACCGTTATCCCCCAGAGATGGTTTCTGACATGAGGAGCAGGATGAGTTTGTTTGTTGCTGGGTGATGAGTCCACAAATTTGACTCATTTAGGGCTATATTTTGATAGAATTAGTGTCCTCAAATGCATATAATATCCTGAAATCTGATGAAAACCATTAAGTTTCAGGTATTTGGAGTTTGAAGGAAAGCATGGACACTACTTAGCAAAAAAGGAACAAAGGCAGCTGAAAGAACGAAGAAATGAAGATCTGAGAATCGCCGAACCCATTCGGTGAGTCGTCAAAAGGTCTTATGCTCGCCTTTTGTTCTAGTGTGTTGAGCCCTGAAGGAAAGGATCAAATTGGTGGAGAAAAGGAGAAGTCGGTGTATCACCGAGCAGTTCTATGAAGCTGTACTATGTAGCCCAATGATCCAAACACGATGATGTTGAAGTATAGAGCAAGACGGTGATGAAACCTACCAAAGGGTGGATTACCGAGTTGATCGGCGATCTCAACTAACGATGCTAAATGATCCGCTGCAGCACAAATTTTTGAAAACTATAAATACTCGTTGAGAGTTGTAGCTTAGTATCAGGTTTTTAATATAGAATTTTAACATAGACTTTTGAGTTCTAAGTTTGGAGAGGGGTTTCATGAACTTGAAGGTTCAAAGGGTTTCAACTCTAAGATTTTGGACTTGGGTCTTGTGGATTCTTCACTTTTGGCTTGTTTTGAGACTTAAATCTTCATATCCATTTGAATGCAAACTCATATTGGTATAAATTTCTATCTCTTAAGCATGTCTAGATAAAACCCTAATTCTTGGGGTGTGATTTTGTGAATATGGGTTAGATTATCTGTTGGGTCTTGCTTGTTGATGATTTATTTGTTGTTTAGATGTGTGTTCGTTAAGTAGTTGTGGTTGAACTTAATGAAATTGTGTTGCAAATACGATTTACCTTTGTGTTTTCGGCTTGTTCAAGAGAGACGTCGTAAAACTAAGACTACTAAATTGATGGCCGGTGAGATTGGGTCGACATGAGGTTCAGTTTGAGAGAGTGAACCTTAGTCCTTCTCTCACACACTCAGCTTGAGAGAGTGAGTGGGCTAAGGTGGAGGCTGCTCTTCATGTGGCAAGTGGGTGTCCGAGAGGAACCCATTTGATTCGGGGTAAGTTGCTCGAGAGAGAATTTACCCCCACTATAGTCTAGCCTAATCACAAATATTCAACAAATTTATTATCAAAAGCATGTACCCAATAATTTAGTTTATCCCATATTCCTATCACATCCCAAGAACCCCATCTCCTTGATTAGTACTTTTTGTATTTTTGTTTGTTTTACTTGTGACAAAACCCCCATCGTTAATTGACACTTTTTGTGTCACCCCTTTAATTTAGTATGTTTGTTCTCGACAATGTTTTCATCTATGACTAATTAGAACTTAATTTTATTTTTCTACTAATTCTCAAACTACTCCCTGTGGGAACGATCCCAACCCTTGGTTGGGTTATTATACTATTGTACGATCGTAGACACTTGTATTGAAAGTTGTATCTTGATTAGGCAAACATCAAAATGACGCCGCTGCTGAGGAGTGGTGTTATTTGAGAATTCTAAGTTTAGTAAATTTTTTGTTCTTCTTAGTTGTAGTTCTACTTACTTAATTTTCAGTTTTGTTTCGCGTGCTAGTGATAAAAACAGGAAAAATGAACACGTATGAGGAAGAGATGAATGACAGTCAAGCTGGTCATCGAGACAGTATAGACAACATAAATAATGTCTATAATCCGGATCAGCTGGGTGGATTGGGTGCAATTTGCATTCCAGAAAATTATGGGAATGTGATGTTTGAAGTCACTAACACAACTCTTCACCTTCTCCAAATGAGAGGACTATATGGAGGGCTAGATCACGAAGACCCACATGAGCATGTGAGAAGCTATACAGAGGTTTGCAGCCCTTTTTCATTCAAAGGTGTGTGTCACAAGAGTCAATTCGGTTGCGGTTATTCCCATTGCCTTTGGAAGGAGAAGCAAGCAAGTGGTTAACCGTGTTACAGAAAAATTCAATCACATCATGGGAGGAGCTGGTCATAGCATTTAACACAAGATTTTTTCCTCCATAAAAAATGATGAAGTTTAAAGATGAAATCCAAGGGTTCAAGCAAGGGGAAGGGGAACCACTCCATGAAGCATGGGTGAGATTTAAGAAGCTCTTACTTAAATACCCAACTCATGGGCTACCAACCGATTTGTTACTTCAATATTTCTACCGGAGCCTTGATTCCGTAAATAAAGGAATGGTTGATCAGTTGGTAGGAGAAGGCATAATGTTACAAACATTTGAGGTGGCTTCATTTCTTCTAGACGACATGACTAGAATAACTCAAGCGTGGTATACAAAAGATGATTATGTTTCCCCCTTCCACTTTAGACTAACTCAAGAGCAATTAGATAAAGAGAAAGAGAGGGATGAAAACATCAAGAAGAAGTCGACTCAGATGGAAGTCCTAGAGGAGCATATGAAGGGCACATGTGGAGTGTCCATAGTTGAGTAGGGTTCATCCCCAAGCTATTCAAAGCCTGGGGAGAATCAAGGTTGGAACTCCAGAAAATATGATGTGGGTTTCTACCCACGCTATTGGCAGCGACGTGGAAATCAAGGTTGGAACCATTATAAAGAAGTAGAGCAAAGGAAGTGTCATCAAGATTTACCCGAGCAGAGTGATTATTGGAGAAAAGATTATGAATATGGAGAAAACCGCACTAACTCAAGTGAGAGCCCAAAATCAAGGGGGAGTGCAGGTAGTCCTCGCGTAAATGATCTGCTTTCATGCATCCTTGACAAGGTTGAAGGCTCGGACGACTTATTGAAAGGAATGAAAGAAGATTTCTCATCCTTGAAAAATAAAGTAAACTCACACGCAAATGCAATCAAAACCCTTGAAGGTCAATTGAGTTTACATACATTACAATTGAAACAAAGCAGGGAGACGGATGATGAAGATAGAGGGTTGGCCGTTGTCACTCGGAGAGGAAAGGAGGTAAAAGGTAATATGATGAGAAATGAGGAACTGCAGTTACCAACTACAAGCAAAGATATGGAGGCCGAAGAAATAACCATCCCACAAAACATCATAAGGGAGCCCCAAATTGATGTAGAGAAACACAAGCCATGCCCAAACATCAAGCAACCTTTACCCAAGATACCTATTCCATCTCCTCAACACCTCAAGAAGAAGAATGAGGATGAAAGGTTCAAGAAGTTTCTTTCAGTATTCAAGACCTTATTGATTAATCTCCCTCTAGTTGAAGAATTCTTGGAAATGCCGGGGTACGCCAAATTCATTAAGGAACTAGTCACAAGAAAAAAGAGCTTGGATTATGAGACGATCGATGTCTCTCACAGTTGTAGTGCAATTATGTCGAAGGAGTTAATAAAAAAGAAAGATGATCCTGGGGCATTCACCATCCCGTGCACCATAGGCTTGCTCAAGTTTGAAAAAGCCTTATGCGATCTCGGAGCAAGTATTAATCTAATGCCATATGCTATTTATAAACAACTTAGGTTGGGTGAACTACAGGCTACAACTATGAGACTCCTGATGGCTGACAGATCGATCAAACATCCGGTGGGGATACTTTATGACATTCTGGTTAAGGTTGAAAGATTCATTTTTCCAGTCGATTTTGTCATACTCGACTGTGACATAGATGCCGAAATTCCTATAATCTTGGGAATACCATTCTTGGCAACTGAGAGAGCGCTGGTGGATGTCGAGAGTGGGGAATTGAAATTTCGGGTCAATGATGATGAAGTCAACTTTAACGCATGCAAATCAACGAAACACCCGAGTGACATTCATGTAATCTCAACTGACGATGTGATTGACAAGGCTGTGGCTAGTGTGAGTCATTTGATGTGTGGCAAAGAACCCCTAGAAGTTGTGTGGGCTAACGAAGAAGAGTTCTAGGTTCAGAGCCAAGATGAAGTGGTAGCCGCATTTTCAATTAAGGGGGAATTCACAAAGACTCCAATTAAATTGAACATTGACTTAAAAAATCAAGAAAGCCCTCCCACCAAATCATCAACCGAAGAACTACCAAGTGTCGAGCTTAAGGTATTACCTTCGCATCTCCAGTATGCTTTCTTAGGCGCAAATAACACCTTGCCGGTGATTATTGCGGCTGACTTAACTGATTGGCAAGTAAAATTGCTCTTTGAAGTTTTGAAAAGGTATATAAAAGCCATCGGTTGGACGATCACTGATATAATAGGGATTTCTCCAGGCATTTGCACACATAAAATTCAGCTTGATAGTGATTGTAAATCGAGTGTTGAACATCAACGAAGATTAAACCCACCAATGAAGGAAGTGGTGAAAAAGGAGATAATAATGTGGTTGGATGCAGGAGTGATCTACCCGATTGCAGACAACAAATGGGTCAGTCCAGGGCAATGTGTACCAAAAAAGGGAGGAGTCACGGTTGTCCCTAATGAAAAGGGAGAGCTTGTATCTTTGCGACCGGTGACATGATGGAGAGTTTGTATGGACTATCGGAAGTTAAACTCATGGACTGAAAGGGATCATTTCCCCATGCCCTTTGTGGATCAAATGCTTGACCGACTATCCGAGAGAGGATGGTATTGCTTTTTGGATGGGTACTGGGGTTATAACCAAATATCCATTGCTCCGGAGGATCAAGAGAAAACAACCTTTACATGTCCATATGGTACTTTTGCCTTCAAACTAATGCCATTCGAATTATGTAATGCCCCAGCCACGTTTCAACGTTGCATGTTATCCATCTTTGCTGATATGGTGGAAGACTCAATGGAAGTATTTATGGATGATTTCTCGGTTGTGGACTACTCATTTGCAGAATGCTTAGAGCACTTACGACAAGTTCTTCAAAGGTGTGTCGAGACCAATTTAGTCTTAAATTGGGAAAAATGTCATTTCATGGTAAGGAAGGAATTGTGCTTGGTCACAAAGTATCACAAAAAGGGCTGGAGGTCGACAAAGCAAAAATCGAAGTAATCTAGAGATTACCGCCTCCAATTTCAGTAAAGGGGGATCAAAGTTTTTTGGGACATGCTAGATTTTATAGAAGGTTCATCAAAGACTTCTCAAAGATTGTACTTCCTCTATGCAAACTTTTGGAAAAAGAGGTAAACCTTCAACTTTGATGATGCTTGTATGGTAGCTTTCAAATGCCTGAAAGACAAACTAATTTCCACCCCAATCATCATTAGTCCTGATTGGTCAGAGCCATTTGAGGTAATGTGTGATGCAAACGACATGGCGTAGTGTTGGGTCAGAAACGAAATAAACTTTTTCATCCCATTTACTATGCAAGCAAAACTTTAAACAATGATCAACGTAACTACACAGTTACCGAGCAAGAGTTACTTGCAGTGGTCTATGCATTTGAGAAGTTTCGTGCATACTTTCTAGGTACTAAGGTGATTACTCACACTGATCATGCTGCTTTGCGTTATCTATTGGCGAAGAAAGACGCCAAAACCTAGGTTGATCAGGCGGGTGCTTTTATTGCAACAATTCAATTTTGAGGTTAAAGATAGAAGAGGTTGTGAAAATCAACTGGCTGATCACTTATCAAGATTAGAAGGTAGGGATAAAGATGAGCCATAGATCGACATAAAGGATGTTTTTCCTGATGAGTAGGTATTCACAGTAAACCTCACACAACCTCCTTGGTAGGCAGATTTTGCAAACTATTTGGTGTGCGGCTTAATACCGAATGAACTGAACTTTTACCAACAAAAGAAGTTCTTATTTGATGTTAAGAAATATTTGTGGGATGAGCCATATTTGTTTAGAGAGTGTGCTGACCACATCATCAGAAGATGTGTCCCAGAAGAGGAAGCTAGGGAGATCTTGCATGCTTGTCACGCTTCGTCGGTTGGAGGGCATCATGGTGGTGTCCGGACAGTAGCTAAGGTGCTACAAAGCGGGTATTACTGGCCCTCTCTGTACAAAGATGTGCATGAGTTTGTTAAGAGGTGTCCACAATGCCAAAAGCAAGGTGGTTTCTCCAAAAGGCACGAGTTGCCTCTACACCCATTCTAGAAGTGGAGTAGTTTGATGTATGGGAAATCAATTTTATGGGCCCATTTGTGAGCTCATTTGGCAACAAATACATCTTGGTGGCCATGGATTATGTGTCTAAATGGGTAGAAGCTGTTGCTCTTTCAAATAACGAAGGAAAAAGTGTTGTTCAATTCTTGAAGCGCTACATTTTTGCAAGATTTGGGACTCCGCGAGCTATTATTAGCGATGGGGGATCACATTTTTGTAATAAATGGTTCTCAGCTACATTGAGTAAGTATGGGGTCAAGCACAAAGTGGCAACACCGTACCACCCCCAAACAAGTGGCCAAGTCGAAGTGTCAAACCGGGAGATCATAGGCATTTTCATCTCCTGTGAAACTAGTAGTCTCAAGTCGATCCACCTCCTAGCCATGATAGAACCAAGACAAGCCGCAGTAAGATGACACAGAATGGTCTCGTTCTGGGATGGCATGATAGTGCTGCTGATGAATCCAAACCAGTACTGGGAGGCAATGTTCATATCTCTCTTCTCAATCGGAGCTCCTGCCTCCATCCACCTCGGGGTAGTGTTAGAGATCATCGGATCTAACCAACCCTTTAAGTCATCCAGGGATAGAACAATAGGCAAACCCTATTAGGGCAGTACCGAGTGCAGCGGTCGACCCAATATAACATTAATATGATCGTTGTGACACTCCACCTCCTTGCCTCTAACCATAACCGACTTCACCGGTCGAAACTCACTAGCCTTCTTCTTATTCTTTAGAACCAACTCTCCATAGGCTAAGTAGAATTCCTAGACCCTTCCAGTGAACTGCTCGACTCATGATATTTGAGTGTGTCAAGCACCTCAGCGTGCTTGCCTTCCAAACCCTCCACAGATAGTAACTTTTCTTCTAGAATGGTTCGTAAGCCATCACCTTTTAATCTGTTCAGCAATATAGGTGGAGGTGGAGCTACGGGGTGTTTAGGGGCCACTGGAGGTGGTGCTAGAGTTGGAATTAATTCAGTAGTCGGGGGAGTGGCAGCTGAAGGGGTTCCGGTAGATGTGGGCTGAGCTCTAGCCCTAAGTTCATTCCTTCGATTCATCAAAGGTTGCTCATCCTCCGGCTCAGAAAAAGTAGGTTCAACATTTATGCCCTTCCTAGCTATGTGCTTTTTTCATTTGCCTTTATCTTCCGGTTAGAAGTCATCCCTTTTTATCTTTGGAGGGTTTGACCCTCCATTATTGATTGTAATGCATTTAGCCTTTTTCTGTGGTTGCTCAGTTAAATTGGTGTGTACCATATCTTCAAAGGATCGAGAAAGGATAAGAAAACAACTTAAAGTCAGGCATAATGACTCCCTCTGTAGATAGACTCGCCGATCAAGTCGGCGAATTCGGTGAACTAAATTGGGCTAGCTGATGGGTTGGCTAAACAATTAAGACAAGTCGGCGATAAAAGAGTCCTTTCGGTAAATCACCGACTGCGTTCGACGGGCAAGGGTTTGTCCGCCGAAAGTTACAGTGCAGAATGGTCACAGGGGCATCATACAAAAGGCGATCAAGAGTACTCTCGGTGAGTCGCCGAGTGCATACGGCCACCCATGGCTTCTCACCGAAAGTTACAGTCTTATCCAATTTGACCTGATATTAAGGTCGAGATGGAGACATTGTGCGAACCGCTGAACGATTTGGCGAACTCGACCCAGCTCGCCAAATGGCCCAACGTCCCCATTTTCAATCCATCTTCTCAAATTCAATCCTGAAAACCCCGAAAGCAAAATCAAAGAACGCACTAACAAAATTCGAACAAGACCCATACTACCCATCAACCCGAAATACTCAAATTTCTCCCAGACTTGCCGCATTTGGCCATTTGGCGATAGTTGCTCTTAAGAGCGGTGTCACCCTCTTTATCATTGAGCAAATTTTTGACATTTAGCACAAACATGGGCTACTCAGAATTTACCCAATCAATCAAAACAACATGCAATCATGGCCCAACTCATTAAAAAGCACAAAGATTATGAACATTCGATAATCAGACAACATATGCAAGATTTTTGAATTAAAATAGGCATGTAATCATTATAATCCTATCAGAGAGGCCCAGCACACATCACTAAGAGACAATTATTGCAAATGAGTACAAAACTTTCAAATGTAAATATGGGGAAAGGAAACCAACCTTCAATGTCAATTAAATTCGATTTGAAAAGCTAGGCGACAAAGTATTCCAATTCTGAGCACAAGTCCCAAACTAAATTGCGAGAGTAATGCTAAATTAAACAAGATGCTACCTTAGTGCGAGTTAGGAGATTTGTTAGCGAGGGAAAGTGAAGAAGTTGAAGTTTAAAATCTTTTGGCCATTATAAACTGTCCAGTTCGTGCTAGTTTGGTGACGTTAGTTGCAATTGCCAATCCACTCGGCGAATCACCAAGTGGTCCCTTGTTCCACCGATTGTTACAGACTTGTCAATTTCTTGGGATCAAGATGGCGGTCTAAGTCGAGATCACCGACCTGGTCGGCAATGCACTGATCTGTTCAGCGGTCCGCCGATTGACCAAATTCTCGCCAATCTATATTTTTCACCACTTTCCTCATTCAAACCTGCACCACTAACACACCATTATTTGTAAAAGCAAATTTAAGCATTTAAAACCTTGGGTTGCCTCCCAAGAAGTGCCTTATTTAACGTTGTGGTTCGACGCGAGTCCTTACTCACTCCCCATTGGTTGGGTTGGCCCTAGTGTTGCTAGGCAACCCCAATAGTTCGTTTGAGTAAAGAGGAGGCACCGCATAATTCAGGAATGTCCTGATCAGCTAGATCGATTGAGAATGAGAGCCAACCATTTGATTCAACACTTCAATACTCTCCTTCATTTCTTCCAACATTTGATCTTGTTCGGTGATCTTTTGGAGAATGATTTGGATATGTGTTCCAACACGGTTATTCTCCCTACATCTAGACTGCTTCCTCTCGTGAGGAGATATGTACCTCCCTTGACTCTTGCACTAGTTTTCCACCTCTGCTATTTTGGTGGCCAACTCGTGCAGCTGAGTTACTAGTGCGGGTAATGTGAAGTCCCTCTCGACTTCTTGCTTCATCTCAGCCAAGTTGCCACTATTTCCCTCAGACATGTTCAGGAACCCACCTACACCAACAAATTTAAAGAAAAACAAAACTAAAAATAAGGTTAGCAGACTACAACTAGTAAGAACAAAAATTCTACTAATCTAAGAATTCTCAAGTAACACCACTCCCCGGCAGCAGCTCAATTTTGATGTTTTACGTAATCAACGACACAACTTCCAGTATGAGTGTCTACGATCGTACAATAGTATGGTAACCCAACCAAGGGTTGGGGTCGTGTCCCAAAAGAGCGGTTTTGAGAATTAATAGAAAAATAAAATTTAGTTCTAACAAGTCGTAGCAAAAGACATTAACGATTAACAACATTGTAAATTAAAGGGGGACACAAAAGTATCAAATATCGATTTGGGGGTTTTGTCACAAGTATAGCAAAAATAGTAGAAATAACAAAGGAATCTATGAGTGAGAGGGGATTCTTGGGATGTGACCGGAATACGGGTTAATCTAAATTGTTGGGTACATGCTTTTGATAGATAATTTATAGAGTAATAGTGACTAGGCTAAGCTATACGTGGGAATAAATTCTCTCTCGAGCAACTTACTCCATTTCAAATGGGCTCCTCTCGGACACCCACTTGCCGCATGAAGACCAGCCTATGCCTTACCCCACTCACTCTCTCGAGTTGACTGTTAGGATATGGGACTAGGGTTCACTCTCTCAAGCTGAACCTCATGTTGACCTACTCCTTAGGCAATCAATCTAGTAGTCTTGGTTTCGCGACCTCTCTCTCTCGCAAATTGAAAACACATAAATAAACTTGTATTTGGAACTACAAATTTGTTAAATTCATCCACAACTACTAGACGAAATCACCATTAAACTACATCTAACATATCAACAAGCAAGACCCAACAACAATCTTAACCCATATTCGCTACATCACACCCCAAGAATAGAGGTTTTTAGCCACACATCAAGAGATAGAAATTTATACCTAAATGACCTTGCATTAAAGTGGGTATGAAGATTTAAGTCTTGTTACAAGCCAAGAATGAAGAATCCAAGAGACCCAAGTCCAAACCCTTGGAGATGAAAACCTCTTCTTCTTCAAGTTTCCAAAACCCTCTCAAACTCAGAGCAAAAATAAAATGTACTACAAATTATACTAATTGTTTCTATACTAAAAATCTGATACTAAGCTAAAACTCTCAACGAGTATTTATAGTTTTCAAAAATTTGTGTTGCAGCGGATCATTCGGCGACATTAGTCAGAATCGCTGATTGACTCAGTGATTCGCCCTTTGGTGTAGTTCATCGCCGTCTTGCACCATCCTTCGGCATCGTCGTGCTCTGGGTCATTGGGAGACATAGTACTGCTTTGCGGAACTCCTCGATGATGCGCCGACTGCTCCCTTTTTCCTCCGACTTGATCCTTTCCTTCAGGGCTCAGCACATTGGAAAAAAAGGCGAAGTGAGACCCTTCAGCGACTCGCCAAGTGGACTCAGCGATCCGCAGGCCTTCATTTTCTTGTTCTGTTCAGCCTTTTCGTTACTTTTTGCGAAGTAGTGTCCATACTTTCCTTCAAACTTCAAATACCTGAAGCTTAAGTGTTCTCATCAAATATTGAGATAAAATAAGCATTTGAGGGCACAATTTATATTAATTTTTAGCCCTAAGTGAGTCTAATTTGTGGACTCATCATAGGACACTTGAACTTTGTGCTCTGATACCAAGTTTTTCAAAACCCTAGCCTACACCGTGAATATGACCGACACTCGAAAACCATTGTTGGCCCCCAAGAGAACTCTCTTCCTGGCTGACTACAAGCGGACAACTAACTCAAGCATGCATAAGCATCAAATTTGAAAAAGGGGTTTAAAACAATTTATTGAATCTTAAAACTTTGCTGAATAAACTTAGTATGAAACATAAGTTTTAAATAAAATATCTGAAACTGAAAGTCTCTTTAAAACTATCTATCTATGAAGCCTCTACTATCAAGAAATGATGCCGGAACAATACCCACGACACCTCAAACTACTATATGGAAAGTAACTATGAACTCCTATGGAATACAATGAGGCTCACCAAAGCTAACTGGAGTGTAGAATTATCTCAACGAAGCACATGTTGATAATCATGAACACCTATATCTGCATCATAAAAGGATGCAGGTCGAATGACATCAGTACATGGAATGTACGAGTATGTAATATGTCTAAATAAACAAATAACAGAATTGAATGACTGAAAGCAACTCAACTGAATCAATACATGAACATGAAGTGAAAACCATTTAGGCTTTACAATAAAATATACAATGAAAGCAATATGAAAATAATATAGTTTTCTTGTGGGGAGTTTCTCTGACCGACAATCATTACCATGATCCTAGCAATGATACAACGTCCTGCCGCACGTTGCAAGGTCCCATCATATACCTTGTCGTGGGTATCAGATGATATTTTGACTATGGATCCATCTAATTGGCCTTCTCAGAGGCAATGAGGACTTTCATGAAGAGTCAATAATATCATATCCTACATTGGCTATGTAGCTCTATGGGACTTTAGAATCATAAAAGACTCTAACTCAACTCGGTGTTCGATACTACTCCCAAAATAATTAACATAACACTTTGTGCTCAATTCACCCGTTACAAAGAATGGAATTCTTACATTACTTGAAATACTTTTCAAATATGAGACGTGTTTACCTTCTTGGAAACATGCACTTATGGACTTATCTTTCAAGTCCAATAATTAACCTAGGTACATATGTATATGAACATATATATGAATAAAATAACATTAGACACTCTTAATTCTTTATGAAATAGAACCTTTAATTTTTTTCCCAAAACTCAGTTTGAAACAAAATGATTGACTTTTAGAGACTCTCAAGACTTATAAATCAATTTGTAGGGTTCATGCAGAATTATAAGCATGAATGACTCAACTTGAGGACCTCAATAACCATATAGAAACTCATGAATACAAATCTTTCTCAAAACTCATCTTTACTTCCTTAAAAAACTCAATTTAAAACTCAAGTGTTATCTTTAAAAAGCTTCTCAAAATTTATAACTCAATTCATAGGGTTCATGCGGAATTATGGACATGAACGACTCAACTCAAGAATGTTAATGCATAACTTATAACAATTCAATAATTAGGAGTACAATTTCAAAAAGAAATAGGAACTCGAGAACCCAATATTAAATCATCTCAAGAATACTCAAATCTAGGGGTAGAATCCTAGATTACTCTTTTACTGATTTGAAAGCAGATGTAGGGCGTGAAGATGAACTAGTCCAACACTACGATAGCCTTATATACCTGAAAGAACAAGGTTCTTGAAGAATATTAAAGAAAAACTTGATTAGAAGCCTTGAAACCCTAGCTTGAATTAGAAAAAATCAAGAAAACTCTCTTTGAGATTCTTGAATTAGTTTCTTGAAATCTCTATGGCCAATAATTATGATTTTCATTAGTGATTCATAATTGTATGGAAGAATTTGATTTGAAAAGAATGGAATTCATGGAGAAAGACTTAGCTTGAAGAATATCTTGAAAAAGATTGAATTTTTTTTTAATGGAGTCTTCTACTTTGATTTTTCCTTAGAGTTTTTTCTTAGGGTTTGAGAGAGAAGAGAATGATGGATTAAGAGATGAAAATCTGATTGTTTTGGGTCTTTAATTAGTCAAGAATTTTTTTTAGGGTTTTCTTAGAGATAAAAAGACAAAAAGGACCCTCTTTAATGTTTTCCCGTTGGCTAAAATGGTCACAACTTTTTACTCAAAATTTGGATTGACGCGAAATTGGTGGTGTTGGAAAGAGGATTCAAATAACTTTAATTTTATAGGTTATTGGCCACATAACTATTTATATTCTAAGAGATATGGTCATTTGAAGTTGACCTAAGTAGAATCTTACACCAAAACTTAATCGATAAGGAAGCTTTCAACTCAACTTTGTGCTAGGAGATTCTAGTGACCTTAATTGATATCCAAACTCATTCCCACACTAAAGAATTTACCTTAATACCTACGAAAAATTAAGAGTCACTCAGTATGACCTGATACGAAATTCAAGAATTATTTGGGCTTAACTTAGAAATTTTAGAGGTGTTATAGTATATCACCCAATCCAAGTTGATACACTTACGACAACCAACTTGGATTCTAAGAGTAGAATTTTTGGGGTGTTACAAGTTTCTTCCTTGCTCCTTTAGCTAGAAATTTTGTGACTCTGTCTACTTCCTAAAGTTGTGTCGTTTCTAAGGTCCTCTATTGAACGAAAACATATTCTATTGGTTTTAGGTCCTTCTCTACCACGATTCATAAAATAGACGTTGGTCAACATTTCTAAAAACCACCTAATCAACCTCTACGTAGGTTACCTAAGGTTAATCCATTTGTATTCAACATATAGTTCTCATTTATCCCAAGTGACAAACGAAATATCCCGAATACTAAGGGGTCGTTTTGTAGAGTGTATAAGAATAATGCTAAATAGAGTGTATCAATAATGCTTGTATTAGCAATGCATGTATTAGTTATGCTTGCATTACCTATACATAGATTATCTTAATGCATTGTTTGGTTTCATGTATTAAAAACTGTATGTATTGCATTAAAAAAATTATTACCAAGATACCCTCCACTTTTTTGGTGGAAAAGATGTAAAAAATGGTTTTGACGGACAATTGGGTCGTTTATTATGTTAATGCATGCATTAAAACCACTGCATTGCTAATACCTAGAAATTCATGGTATAAGCAATGCACACCTTAATACACAATAGAGTGTATAACTAATGAAAGCATTAGTTATACATTGGTTGAAAAAGAGTACCTAACAAAGTACTAGTAATACACAGGGCTAATAGATGCATTATATTTCCTAATACACTCTATCAAATGACCCCCAAGTCTTTCACAATATGTATGTGAAAAAGCTAGAATATCACTCCAAGATTTAGTGTCATAAGTACAAGAGCTTCTAAAATACGATGCAAGTCTGAAACTAAATGACATGTATAGATGTAAGAAATATCTTGTTTGAATACTAAAACAACACAATAAATAAATAAATAAAAGGGAGGTGTGGGCTGCATGTATATATATATATATATATATAATAGTTTAAAATAAGTAACTACAAAAGTGTAAAAATTTTACCAAATTTCCAATGCCTTAAATCAAGTAGACTATAAAAATAACTATAACAAAAAAAAAATTGTCTTCATAGAAAATGATAAATGGAATAGTATTAACTATACAACTATTTCTATATAATCTACATTTTAATTTTTTGTTGGGAAGTAATGGATTTTTTTTAAGTTTTATTAATACTAATATAACATTTTAACAATCCCATCAACATTTAGAAATTACAGTGCATAAGAAATTATTAGTATTGCACTAAGAAGGTGTTGTAAAAAGTTATTACAAAGTAACAACAAATATCACTTCCTATTTATAACAAATAAAATGGAAAAAGGCACAAGTATTCTCTAGACTATGACCAAAATTCAAGAGACATACCTTAACTAAACTAAGGTACTTTATCCCATCGAACTAATTTTCTTTATAAATTTACACACCTTTTGGCTTACGTGGAACACTCTGTGACTACATGGAGTTGAGGCGCATCGGAGATGTTTGGTTGTCACGCATGACACAAAAGTTTACAAAATTACAAAAAAAATGGGTTCGGTGGGTAGGACCTCAGTGTAGTAAAGATGTGACTCTGAAATTCTAGATATAGTCCAAGGGGGTACTTATGCCTTATCCTAAACAAAAGTTATTAAAAATAAATTTGGAGTTGTCCTGTAAATGTTCTTTTCTTCAGTGATGAATGAAGATTTTGTAGTGTTCTGAGATTTTCTTTCATAACAAAAATTCTACAATTCGAGGTTCTTTCATAAAATTTTATAATACTACAATATATGATCGCATAATTTTATATATAGGAGTAAAATATCATTCAACATAAACTTGAGAGGACATAAAAAAATATGATCGCATAAAATTTACGTAGAATGAGTAAACATATTCAATATATACCTAGTAAGTTTTTTTTTCTATGTAATGGTGAGGGTTTGACATATTCTTGATGTCTTTATAAAAGATTGCTTAATGAGTACAATTTGATATAAATTGATTATCCGATTTAATTGAAAAATGAAGAAAAACAAAGAGTTTGACAACGTTTACAAGGCCATAAATTGTTGATAAACGAAGGAAAACAAAGAAGTTGGTAACATTTAATTTGTGATGTTTGTATTCCAAGGATACTAATATTTAATATTCAGTTAGATATTTGATCATATATTGATTTATTGTAGGAACAAAATTGTAATCCAATTTTGATGGCTGGAGCCTCCTACTTTTAGAATATATATATATATATATATTATAAGAAATTTTTTGGAACAGGTCTTTCACTAATTTATCTTTAGTAATTTTTTAATTCTAAAAATATTTTTTCCAAAATAAAACACCAACTTTTTCTTTACTAATTTGTATAGGTCGTTCCTTTTTTTTTTAAAGAATTAATTTTGATATATAATTTTGAAAAAATATATAAGGTATTTTAGTCATTTAGCAGTACACCAACTTCTCTATGTTTTTTTGTCAAATACGTCAATTGCTTATTATCAGTTTAGTCACAGCTATCCAAAATTGTAACATTTTATTTTTAAAACTAATTTCCACACTTACACTTACATGTTTTTAATTTATAATTGGTCAATCCCAACGACGAGCTTTTAATATCATTTTAAAGTCGAATGTTCTACACTAGTTGGTCTACACTTCGTCCTGCTTGGTTGATCGAAATAAAAAATTGTGATAGTAAATTATTTTAACTATAATAAAATAGTGTAACGCTTTAAATGTAATAGGTGAATCGAAAAAACTAATTAGTATCTTGGGTACTAATTAAATTCTTATAGTTTGGCGTTGTTGACAAATTTTATGTCTACAAATTTTCTTATAAAAAAGGTTTATTAATAAAGAGAGTCAACATGTAGACTAGATATTTTATTGAAAAAGTATGATCTAGAACAACATTCAAGCTATATATTTACTACTTTACTTTTTCAATCTTTAAGGCTAATTAGGAATAACTATTGATTCCACAATATTTTTTTCGATAGAGTTGGACAAGTGGCTTGTTTTTACTAAAAATCAACACAAAAATATTTGTTTGGGCTCTATCAAACCCAAAAAAGCAGAAACATAAAGAATGGAAAACACATATAAAAAAGGCCAGGATAAAATAACCCGATCCAAAAAGAAAGGCCTATTGCTATATGGACTACTATATTACTAGGGCTTCTAATAGAGGGTTCAACATTCTTTTCTAAACTTCCTCTCTCTACTGAATAAGTCGATGGTGGTGAGATTCCACAATATCTATCTGGTTCATGTTCTTCTTTGGATGATCAATACTCATGACCCTCTTTGGTGTACGTCGTTATTTCTCAGCTTGTAGAAGTAAGATTTGTGTCCTTCTCTTCTTAACTAATTTTTGTATTTGTAACCCTAGACTAAAAGGTGCATATGTTCATTCATTTTTCCTATATAGATATTTAGTTTGTTGGATCAGATTGTTTTGTATCTCTACGAGTCAATAGAGGGTTGCCATCTTGAGTGCCTGTTAGTTAGCTCTATGTTAGTGTTTCTCTTCCTTCTTAGTTTACTATGAGCTTAGTTTCTTTTTAATTGATGGATCTGTGTTTTTTCAAGTTAATTGAAGTCTAGTTTCTTTTTTATTGACAGATTTATGTTTTTCAGCTTGATCTGAGTCTTGTTTCTTTTTAATTTATGGATTTGTATTTTTTTAGCTTGAATTGAGACTAGTTTATTTTTAATTGATGGATCCGTGTTTTTCAGCTTGATTTGAGTGTAGTTTCCTTTTAAGTAATGGATTTGTGTTTCTCAGCTTGATTTGAGTCTAATTTCTTTTTAATTGATGGATCATTGTTTTTCAGCTTGATTTGAGTGTAGTTTCTTTTTAAATGAAGGATCTGTGTTTTTCAGCTCGATTTGAGTCTAGTTTCTCTTTAATTGATGGATCTGTGTTTTTTAGCTTGAATTAAGTCTACATTCTTTTTAATTGATGGATCAGTATTTTTCATCTTGATTTGAGTCTAGTTTCTTTTTAATTGATGGATGTTTTTTTTCAGCTTGATTTGAGTCTAGTTTCATTTTAATGGATGGATCTATATTTTTTCAGCCTGATTTGAGTCTAGTTTCTTTTTGATTGATGGATTTGTATTTTTCATCTTGATTTGAGTGTAGTTTATTTAATTGATGGATTTGTATTTTTTTTCAACTTGATTTGAGTCTAGTTTCTTTTTAATTATTGGATCTCTGTTTTTTCAACTTGATTTGAGTCCTGTTTCATTTTAATTGATGGATTTGTGTTTTTTTCAATTTGATTTGAGTCTAGTTTCTTTTTAATTGATGAATTTGTGTTTTTCATCTTGATTTGAGTCTAGTTTCTTTTTAATTGATGGATCTGTGTTTTTCAGCTTGATTTTAGTCTAATTTCTTTTTAATTGAGGATTTGTATTTTTCAGCTGAGGCAGGAGTGGAGTTAAACTAGAAGCTCTGGACCACCTTCCAATAAGAAAAATACTATTTTAATACCTATTAATATTACCAATTTTTTAAAATTTATAAATCAAATCTATGTAAATGACATGAATTTAATGACTTGATTTATGTTGAAGGAACTTTCCCTATTATTAATATAGTTGTATACTTTCTTTCACTTTCAAACTACAACATAATAACTAGAGATTCATTCACTTATTTTTCCTTATGTTAACCAAAAATTCTTTATTTCGATGTGTAATTTTCTCCAATGAATTTCATGGTAAGAGGAAAAAATGAATTGTATTTACAATCAACAACGTGTCAATCAAATTGTAATGATTTTGAATTTCACTAAAAGTGTGAAATTATTTATAGATTTTAGTATCTATGTTCATATTCATTAATATCTGGACACGTTCTTCGCACGTGTATTCCAAGTTAATTAGTACAATTTTTTTTGTTGAATATTCAAATATAATTTTTTTTAAAAAATGAAATCCAAAACTTATATGAATGGTGAGTGCACTTCATTCAGCTCGAATAATGAGTTATCATCTGACTTACAAAATTGAACAACTACTCATTAGTTAGATAGGTACAACTATGTTTAATAAGATTAATTTAGAAAAAAATATTGAAATTTACCTCTTCATGTGAATATTTTGAAGATTTGTCCTCAAATTTTACTTTTATCTTTGAAATTCAATATACTATGTTATATACGATAATATTTTTTCCAAATTGGAATTTGTGTTAGAAGTAATAATTCCTCTTGTCCATAACCTTCTTTTAATGTATTTTATATAAAATTAAAAATTTGAAAAATAACAACTAGCTTCTAATATAAAAACTAAAAATAAAAGGCATATCAATTCTTTCTTTACATAAAGTACAAACAATTACTAAAAGTACAATAAAAATATTTACATGCTATATTAAATGTTAGGGTAATAATATGCATGTACATTGCTATAGAATGATTTTGCATTTCAACAAATTCAATCAGTGTAATTTCTTAAAAACCTAAACAGAAGAAGAGGTAGTGAAGTAGATTCTAATAGCTAATTGAATTCTCTTTTCTCTTTTCTGATTTGCGTTCTTTGAATCTTTCCTTTCATGTATTTATTAATCCTAATTAATAAGTCTACATATTTATAGATCAATAAAACTTTTCCAATTCTCCTAATTATGTTTACAACGAAGAGGCATGCACGTAAGTGATAAATAAATTATAATATTTACGAAGAAAAATGAAGGTTGTTAATAGAAATTAATTGCTAGTAGTCCTTTCTCTTCCTAAATATATTGTATGTGTTATATAAAAAATCATATGCATAATGTAGTAATATTTAAAAGAAAAGACATTTCAACTAACTTGGATTTTAATTATGAAGAGCAAGCAATTATATATATAGACCATTATCTATACATATAGATCATGAATGTGCTGTAATTTCATCATTACAACTTACATGTGTACTTAACTCTAATAATACTAACAGATTTATTATAAAGTATCAATTAATTGACAAAGAACCCTTTCATTTTCCTAGATAATTGAATTAGTATATGAAACAGTAATTCATTGTAACTTAGAATTTAATTATTAATTCTTTCATTGTGTTTCTAATAGATAAATTACAATTTAAAAAATAATTAAAATATTATTATTTAATATGTACTTAATTAGATGTCTAATTTTGTCTAGCGGTAAAATGGTACGTAATCCATCTTTTCATCTTTTGAGTTTCCCACTTTTAATAATATATGATATGATGATATGATATGATATGATGACATGTATATTTTGTAATGTTGTCTATCACTAGGGTATTGCACTAACAAAAGTGTTTCAATGTGTTGACAGATTCAATGGTTTTAAGGAAGGAAGATGAAAAAATAAATCATGCTCAGAGGTATTTCATTACTTAATAAATCATATGTCCATAAATATACTATAAAGGTGATCTTCTCCTTCTTCAACTAAATTCATTATAAAGATTGAATTTTTGGATGAATTTTTTGTTTTGTAGGGTAAATAATTTATATGTAAATTAATATTGGAATGATTTGAGTAACGCATAGTTCACTCTCAGCCGTTACTGTTTTGCAATTATTTTTCTCCCTTCTTCTTTCTTTTCTAGTAACTTTACATCTTGTTCATTAAAAAAATAAATGAAATCATGGGCGTACAACATAACTAGATAGATCCGATGAATCAAATGTTGTCATGACTGAACAACATGGCAGTGAGATTCACAAATTTCCAAAGGACGACTTTAAAACGATTTCTTATAAGTAGTAATGGGATGAAGAATCTTAATTACCTGTATTACCTGCAAACTACATTACAAGAGAGGACATGAAGATTAAATATGTGGACAATAAACATGTAGTGCCTTTCCTCCGCTCTATATCATTAATAAAGTTCTGAGCAGTGTCCAAAGGATGAAATCATTAAATAGTTAGTCTATTACTTTCATACCAGAAAAACACTTCATTTCATAAGCTTTCAGGATACATATATCAAACAACGGATGTGTATTTTTAATCTAATCATAATTCTTTTTTGTGTCTAGACTGTTCTGCGAATAGAGTCTCTAGTCCTTCCCTTGGTTTCTTGCTTGTAAGAATCAAGGGAAGTACCGAAAACTCCATTAGCAAAACAGTCCAAAGATTTAAAAAAATTAGGATTAAATTGAAAATCTTCATCCGTGTTTGAGAAAAGTGTCGTTAAAGTGTATAGAATGATGTGCTTTTATCGAATGATATTAAAGGACTAACTATCTAGTGATTTCATTCTTCGAACACTGCTTAAAAAATTATTTATGATATAGAGGGGAGGAAAGGCACTACATGTTTCCTAGAAAGGTCTTTGATCTTAGTGTTCTCTCTTCTAGTGTAGTCTGCATCTAATGTAGGTGATTAAAACTCTTCATTCTACTCTTGCTGATAAGCAATAGTCTCAAAGTCGTATTCTGGAAACGTGTGAATTCCACTACCCTGTTGTTCGGTCATGTCATCATACATTTCATGGATCTATCTATTACGTGGTACTTACAAAATTTTATTTATGTTTTTTAATGAACAAGTAATTGAGCTTCCGGAAAAACAAGGAGAAGGGGGGGGGGGGGGGGAATGGATGCAAAATCGTAATGGCGAAGAGAACCATGCGTGATCCAAATAATTCCAATACTACTTTGCCTATAAATTACTTACCCTAAAAAAGAGAAATCTTCCAAAAATCCAGTCTTTATAATGAACCTACTGAAAAGAAAAAGAAGAAGATCATCCCTTATAGCGTATTTACAGACATATGATTTTTTATGTCACAGAGTACCACTAAACATGAGAGGACTAAATCTTACATAGACAGGAATGTTTATCAATATCCAAAGGTATCAAGTTGATGTTATCCCTATTATCACACAAAATAGTAGAAAACTCATGATGGCCAATGGTGAAAGGTACCAAATCTTCCTTCTTTTTCACTTCATCTGCATAAGTAATAGAGCTAACCCAGCGAGTCAATTTTATCTCTTCTTTGTGGGCTCCCTTTTTCTTGGTAATCATAACTATAGTCGGTTCAACAACTTCAATCTTTTCTACCTCTTTTTGGAGCAACCTGCTACTCCAGGTGATGATTTCCATGATATGAGAAAGATAATAGTGTTTGTTGAAAGTTGCCCTTTGAGGCAGTTTTGCTCTATTGCGATGTCTCTCATTTGCATTGAATGTTTTTGGATAGAGGCAGTATGGGAGCTGACCATCTGAGACATGGTGCAAACTTTTTCATATGCTCTCTCTTAGTTCTGTAAAGCATTCTAAAGCTTCATTCACCATTGTTGTGAGTTAGATATCTTCCCTCTAGGAGGTACGTACGAATTTGCACTTTTATTTCCAAAGTTATTGTTGTTTCCCTATTAACCTTGACTCTAATAACCTCAGTTCAGATACATGGTCCCTTGGTTATGCTAACCTTGCAGTTGTGGTATCTATTGACTCTGATAGTTCTAACCTTTGAATCTCTAGCATTGATATTTCTTTTGAGCATTTTTCACATAATTTGCTTCCTTGAATTGCATCGGAGGAGCCTCTAAACTTTCCATCATCTGCTAGGCATAATTTACCCATGATAAATTGCACATATTTGATCGTTTTAACTCATTTTAGATTATTTTTTGTAAGATGTGGCAGCAGTTGAGAATAGTGTCAAACTGAAAAACAAATTCTAGAAGAGGCAAAACCTAGAAAATAGAATTAAAAAAATCAATATAGAAGCCATGAGCTGAACTCAATGCTTTAACCAAGGGATCAGGTGGAGATGTTTTTATAGATGACCATAGAAACAAAACTTTGATTAGAAGAGAAAGAGAAGGAATTTTGAAACTTGTGGTATAAAATAAGCTATAGAAACTTTGTGGATATAAAGTAAAACAAGAAATTTGAAGTTAAATTGTTACTACATATGGAAAGGTGTCCCTTTTGGGGGGAAAGAGTATTACATAAATTGAGACAAATGTAAAATCTTACTGGCAACGGTTTTCTATTTCAGGTCTACCAATAGTAAAATGGAAAAGTCAGGGATGCTGTTATATCTCAGGTATCCCTTTTATCTTGCTTTGAGTTCTCACTACCATTTCTTTTAAACTTTTTATCGATCAACAATATTCCTCTACCCAGATTGATCAAGAGTGTAAGGGAAAGCAAATTGACAGAGCTCTACTAAAGAATGTGCTACATATATTTGTTGAAATTGGAATGGGGTCAATGGATTATTATGAGAACGATTTTGAAGCTGCAATGCTCGAGGATACTGCGGCTTATTATTCTTGCAAAGCTTCAAACTGGATCCTTGAAGATTCATGTCCAGATTATATGTTGAAAGTTAGTATACCACGTATGAAACCCCTTGATTTTTCCATTCTTGCCTTGTTGCTTCTTCTTTCTGTCCTTTTACATATGGACGTTAACCAGAAAAAGGACATACAGAAGAAGCACGAGGGCAAGAATGGCAAAATCAAGGGGTTGCATAGGCGGTATACTAACTTTCATCATATAATCTGGACATGAATCTTCAAGGATCCAGTTAGAAGCTTTGCAAGAATAATAAGTTGCAGTGTCCTCGAGTATTGCAGCTTCAAAATCGTTCTCATAATAATCCATTGACCCCATTCCAATTTCAACAAAGATATCTAGCACATTCTTTAGTAGAGCTCTGTCAATTTGCTCTCCTTCACGCTCTTGATCAATCTGGTTAGAGGAATACTTTTACTCGATATAAAGATAAAAAGAAATGACAGTAAGAACTCAAAGCAAGACAAAAGGGATACCAGAGATATAACAGCATCCCTGACTTTTCCATTCTATTATTGGTAGACCTGAAATGGAAAACAGTTGCCAGTAAAATTTTACCTCTGTCCTAATTTATGTGATACTCCTTCCTTTTTAGACATTCTCAAAAAGAGGAATATCTTTCCATATTTAGTAACAATTTAACTTCAAATTTCTTGTTTTACCTTATAGCCACAAAGTTTCTATAGCTTACTTTATACGACTAGTTTCAAAATTCTTTCTTTTCTCTTAAACTTTGTGCCGAGTCTTGGTCAATAGTTCTATGTTTGTGGCCATATTAGAGATTAGTTGAGCCGCTTCTTATTTTATTTGACAATTGCAGTGGTTACTTAGAGGAAACCACTTATATAAGAACACATTGATGAACTCCGCCCATGTGGTGATATATTTTGTTAGCAAGTTCTGGAGCCAAAAGAGTATTGGAATACCTTCAGTCTATAGCGTCATTAGGGATATTATGCATTGTGCATCTTGTGCTCGCTATGCTGCTTCTTGTGCCATGATGTAATGACCCTCCAAGCCATTTCTATGTTTATGACTTCTTTCCATCATTTATAGCGTTCTAGCGACCACAAATCATTTATGACTTCTTGGCACTGATTGTTTGATCGCAAGGTCATTCGTTTGGGTTTTATGCCCGTTTTCCTGTTTTGGAGCTTTAGAAACTTGAAAAGTTTCTTTCAGTCATAACCTTAGGTAAACGACCTCAAATGGGAATTCTTATGGTTGCATTAGCTCCGAAGCAGCAAAATTAGGCTAGTAGCATGGTTGACAAGAGTCTCAAGGCTTTCGGAGTGACTTTGGGGGCATTTGGCACTTTAGCCTTTGAATTTTGGCTTAAGTTTGACTTTGGTCAACATTCCTGGTAAACGCGCTCGGATGAGAATTCTGTCAGCATTGTTAGTTCTGAAATGCCGAGTTTGTTCTTGTTCAACTCTTTGTGCGCTTGTCGGTGCTTCTAATCTTATTCCGAGGCCCGTTGTGGAAATTGCCTAATAATCGAATATGGGTGTGGGGCCCATTTTTTGTCGAAATGACCTCGTATGAAAATTATGACTACGACATTGTGTCTGGAATGTCAAATTTAGTGGGGTAGCATATATGGTTTATTTTCATTGGGTCCCGAACGAATTCCAATGGTCCGTTCGGAGACTTTTAAAAAATATATAGCAAAATCTGGTGTTGCTGGTGTAGACCTTAAGCGACCAGAATTTAGTCTTTTGGCGACCAGATTTAGATTTTAGCGACCATAACTGTTTTTATTTATTTAGCAAAAAATAAGATTCAACCTTATTTTGAAACTTCGATATCTCGAGTTCTAGAGCTCCATTTTGGGTGATTCTGTAACACCCTGGAAACTAGTAAGGGAAACTAGAGCTTAACATGAAGGTTAGAGTCGTGAATGTAACTCCCCGTACTTAAAATAAAGGGTTTTTGTATTAGAACGTCAAGGTACGCCTTCTCAAGAACCAACCATGGGCACTTGAGGAGGACCAAGAGAAACTGCCCAAGACTAGTGACCACGACAGGACTCACGCCCCGTGGTTGGGTCCACGCCCCATGGGTGGAGGTCTTGTGGATGGGCCAATAATCTCTGAAAATGAACCATGCCTAACTAGGAGGGTCCTTGGTTCCATACACGGTCTGTAGGTCATGGGTCCGTGGTTCAGGCCTGGAAACTGATTTTTGGTGGTTAAGTTTAGGGGCACTTTCGGGTTTTCCGGTTTTAATAAATATTAAGTGGTATCATTTTAGCCTAATTTAGATCACCGATATAAGGATTTAAACCCCCTAAACTAAGTCATCCAAGTCATTATTTCTAAATCACCAAAAAGAACTCAATTCCCTCTCAAATATTCTCTCTCTAGAACTTCAAGGAAAAAGAAGAAGAGGAAGGAAGTTGGAGCTAGGGTTCAAGGATCAAGGTTTTATACTCAAATTCATTGGATTTCATTGATAAGGTATGGTAGCTCTTCATCCATGGAGCCCCTTCAAAATCCTAATTTCAAAGATAGAAATCCCCAAGAGCAAAGATTTGATTCCAAAGTCATCGGTTCCTTTCAAAAATGATTCTAATGTTTGAATTAATTTATATTATGATTTAATTGATGATTTATTTTGGTTTTTATGTTGAAATCCCCAAGAACCCATGAAATATCCATATTCCCAAATTATGATCTTGTGATGTGGGTGTGTTGATGAAAGAAGAATATTATGAGATTATGCTTGTAGTAATTGGGCTACTTGAAATATGTTAATATCCATGTATAATGTAGTGAATTCTAGATGTGATGATTAAAAGTAAGTTATGAACCTTGAAAGAGAAAAATATGAGATTATACATGTTTTCATGAAATTTATGAATATGCTTTAAGAACACTTTGAGAGTGAAGTAAATATGATTATGATCTAGTTGTTGTGTTATTCAAATGTTATTCTCATATACACATGTATATATGATTATGATATGATGTGAAAGGATTTCTCACAATATGATGATTTTAGGGTTGAAAGGCTTTCTAAACCACAAATCAAGAGGATTATAGGTAGTGGGTCAAGTAAGGTCTAGGGTTCATCAAGTTTCTTCCAAAGAAAGGTAAGGCTTAAGGTGTGTTCAAAAGAGTTTCACACACTCACGGGTAGGCCACAAAGGAGATATATGTCAAATTTGGCTCACACTCTTTAAAGTTGCCTAAGATCGTATCAAGAGCATACCTTTCTAAATCAATCAGACTAACGAGGCAAATTCTAGGTTTATTCATGCATGGTTCAAAGTAAGATAATTACACAAGGCATCGATACTTAAGTTAAACAAGACTACACACTTTTGCTAGTGTGCAACGGTCATTGCAAGAGAATCAAATCGATAAATGGCTAATCGCAACAAGATGCAAAGAGTTCACATATTGTCTATGCAACTTCATTTGGTCTCGTCGTAGCTGCACATTCATGTTTGTTCAATTGAGAGCACTATTCAAGCAATCAGTATTGATCTGAACTGAGACTTAAATTTTGCAAAAGAACAGCCACTTTCAACACACGAGAGGTGGCAAAAAATTTCAGAAAATTTTAAAATTTTCCGAAAGGGTCAAAATCACTTTTGTAATTTAAAACAAAAATGAGCCATGAGCTCAATCATCCACAGAAAGCAGTGTAAAACAATTTAAGTACAAAACTCAAATATAAACAGAACACGAAACTGTCAACACAAAAGGTGGGGGCCTCACCCCACCACAAATAAAAACTATTTGTCCTCAAATGTAAATAAAAGTGTTCAAAAGTAAAAGTATAATAAGACAAAGAGGGAGGTAAAGAAAGGTCATGTCTATGTAGTCTTTCTCCCTGTCGGAGTCTCAGTAACTGGTGTAGCAGTCTGTGCATGGGCATCAGTGCCCGGAGTAGCCTTAGACAGAATAGCAATGCCAGATCCACTGGGAGTTGCTGTGGACGTCTTAGTCGACGATGTCTGGATCATCGGCTGCACAACCGCTACTATAAGATATGGCAAGTCTCTGAATATGCCCTCCTCTCTGCTCTCTTGTGTCTCCTCAGCATTCACAGATATCAACTCTTCCTCAGTCTCTGCATCCGACTCTACATGCCCTGCATCATCCCTCTGTACATCTCAGATAGTAGCCGGAGGAATCCCCGAGGTCTCAGGAGCATCCTCATCATCTGCTCTCTGCATCAATATAGTGTAGTCGGTAGCCTTCAAATATGCTACATCCTTCTTCAACTCTTCTATTTTTCCTTTTAATGCTGAAACATAGGGTGTCTCCCCCTATCAGACAACTATATATACTAGTTTGAATTTTATCTTAGCATGCAATTTTAGATACAACATTTTTATTTTTCTAAGTTTCAGGTAAAGAGACCTTGTTCTTAGCTTTTGGAGATTTGAAGACTTCCAATTCCAAGAAATTGGAAGTGGGTGTTGAAGATTCTTCATCTTAGACTCGATTGAAGTGAATATAAATCATACCCAGTTGATGTTACTTCAATTTGGTATCATTTTCTTCCTTTTCTCTATGTCTAGCTAAAACCCCAATTCTTGGTGTGTGATTTTGTGAATATGGGTTAAATTTCCTGTTGGGTATTGCTTATTGTTAGTCTATTTGCTTTTTAAATGTGATTTTTTTTAGTAGTTGTGTTTGAACTTAATGGGATTGTAGTTGCAAATACAATTTCATCTTAGTATTTTTGGCTTGCTCGAGAGAGAGGTTTTAAAACTAAGACTACTAAATCGATAGCCGATGGTTATTGGGTCATCATGGGTTCAGCTCGAGAGAGTGAATCTTAGGCCTTTTCCCACACATTCAGCTCGAGAGAGTGAATGGGCTAAGGCGAAGGTTGTGCTTAAAAGCGGTAACTCAGTGTTCGAGAGAAACTAAGTTGATTCGGGGTAAGTTGCTCGAGAGAGAATTTACCCCCACTAAAGTCTACCCTAGTTACAAATGTTCAGCAATTGATTATCAATAGCATTTATCCGATTGTGTAGTTTATCCCATATTCCTATCACATCCCAAGAATCCCTTCTCCCTATATTCTCATCTTTTTGTTTTCGCTGTTTTAGTTGTTAATCGATTACAAACCCCCTATTGATAATTGACATTCATGTCAACACGTTAATTTATTATGTTTTTACTCGATAATGTTTTTAGCTTTGGTTAACTCTAGCATATTCGCTCTTAACTCTTAATTCTCAGGAACCACTCCCTTGGGACTCAACCCCAACCCATTGGGTTGGGTTATATTACTATTGTACAATCATAGACACTTGAATTAGAAGTTGTGTCTTGATTACGCAAACATCAGTGAGCACATGGCGTTTTGGGATATATTGTCTCCATTCCGTATTTACATTTTGACATGCCTTTTTCTTTTTGAGGCAGTCTTGTGTATGTGGTTCACTTTTGGGATTTGTACTCTATAAATAGTTCTGTACAAGTGACTTCCACGTTATTGAGGTATCTTCTGTATATATAATTTTGGGTTCGACCTTCTTTTTATGTGTTTTGTTTATTTATGATTCGCATAGTTAATGATAGTTCCCCCTCAGTCCCATTACTCTCAAGTTCTGGGACAGGGTTTTGCTTGCCTTCTGGCGGGTTGGAAGGTGCCATCATGGCTTGAGAAATCGATTCGTGGAAAAGTTGGTATCACAGCCCCAGGTTAGTCTGTCTCAGTTGTACAGAGCTAAAATCTAGTACAGTCATAAGGATTAGCGCGGAGACGTCCGTGACTTATCTTCTGAAGGCTACAGGATATCCTTAGGGACTTTTCCTATTTTGTATCATTTTTGTGCATTGTTTTCCAGTTGGTTTCATGGAATCTAACTTATTTCCCTGTATTGCAGGTTGGTTTGCACGCGCAATAGAGGTAGATTATGAGGTCAACGCTGAGCTGTAGCGCCAGCCTTAGATAGATGGAGGACTTAGGAGCCAGAAGCGGAGCCTCAGTTAGAAATGATTCGTCCCTAGTGGGTGGGGTTGAGACCAACCCATCCACCACCTGCACTAGGTCCAGCCCCTGATCTCTAGGCTATGCTTACGCATATTCTAGTGGCTATTGGGGACATTCAGCAGCAGCATACCCTAACACCAGTTCCAGAGCCAGCTCAAGTACTGTAGGGTCAGCCTGCAACAGCAGCCCTAGAGGTTCAACAGCCACTAGCACCGGCCTCTGTTCAAACAAATGTTTTAGACGAAATTATGCCACTAAAAGAGCAGAAAATGCTCTGGGTGTTTCTAAGAGTGTCGTCGTCGAGGTTTTCTGGGGTAGTTGGCGAGGATGCCTAGGAGTTCCTTACTACTTGCTGGGAGTGACTGCAGACTTTGGGGTTAGTGGAGTCGAGAGGAGCCAACTTCCTAGATTATTAGTTAGAAGGGACGGCTAGGCAGTGGTGGCGCTCTTGCATGGAGACCAGACCAGCTGGATCCCCTCCTGTGACGTGGACTAAGTTTTTTTAGGTTTTGATGGCTAGATTTATCCTACATAGCATCAAAGATCAGCTCCGTGATGAGTTCTCAAGGTTAGAGCAAGTCTCTATGACGGTATCTGAGTATGAGGCCAGATTTCATAAGTTATCCCATCATGCCACCATGATCTTGCCTACTGAGGAGGAGAGAGTCAAGTGCTTCATTAGAGAATTACGGTTGTAGGACCATTTTGAGTTGTTGTCTATAGTTTCAGTGGGCCGCTCTTTTCAGGATTTAGTGGACCATTCCCAGATGCTTGTGCAGCTCTGTCACGAGGCTCACGAGGGCATCAGCAAGAGGGCCAGGCAGCATGACAACTTTAGTTGGACACATCCTTGGCCTAGGAATTCTCGGGACCAGGTTCATCAGAGGTTCTAGCCGGGTTAGCCTAGTAGCCCGTTTAAGGCATCATTGAAGTTATCAGAGGGTGACCAGCATCGTCAGGGTCATTATAGTGTTGGTCCTAGTTAGGGTCGAGGTGGGTTTCAGAAAGGTTCATCAGTTCAGGGTAGCTGACCTCCAGTAGCGGGTAGATCATCGTAGGGTTGCTTCACATTGGGGAGCTTGGGTATTGGTCCAGAGAGTGCCCTAGCCCCCGATTAGCCTTACTATCACCTCAGGCAGCGAGACTGGTAGCAACATTAGCCCCTCTAGCTAGAGGCGAAGGTTAGAATCAAGGTGTTTGGGGAAATCTCCGAGGAGGCAGGGTAGGAGGCCGAGAGGATGCACGTGGTAGAGGCACCCAGGGCCATTTCTATTCAGCTCCCGCTATAGCAAAGGACGAGGAGTCAGATGATTGGATCACATGTATGGTTCTCCTATTCCATCAGTCCACTTCACCCTTATTTGTTCTGGTTCTACTTATTCGTATGTGTCTGCTTATTATGCTCCTCAGTTGGGGTTGAGTCATGAGCCCTTAGTGGTACCATTACATATTTCTACCCAAGTAGGGGATTCTTTAGTAGTGGATCAAGTTTGTAGATTTTGTGTGGTGACTATTCGGGGGCAGGATACCCGGGCGGATCTTATTGTGCTTAGTATGGTGGATTTTGATTTGATCTAAGGCATGGACTAGTTATCCCCTCACCAATTGGTCTTGGATTGCTATACCTAGACTATTACATTAGCCATGCCTGGTATTCCGCCATTTGTGTGGCAGGGTTCTCGTAGTCGCACGTCGGTCGAGGTGATTTCATATGTACATGCTCGTAGGTTAGTTGCTGGCAGGTGTCTAGCATATTTGGCTTATGTTAGAGATGTTAGTACGGAGAGACCTATAGTTGATTCAGTGCCTATGATCGGAGAGTTCACATATGTGTTTCCTACCGACCTTCTTAGCCTACCCCCGGAGCGGGATATTGATTTTATGATTTTTTTGGAGTCGGGTACTCATCTTATTTCCATCCCACCATACCGTATGGCCCTCGCATAGCTCAAAGAGCTCAGTGTTCAGCATCAGGATCTCTTGGGTAAGGGATTCATTCGGCCTACTATATCTCATTGAGCAGCCCAGTCTTGTTTGTGAAGAAGAAAAATGGTACTACGTGAATGTGTATTGATTACAGGTAGGTGAATAAGGTGACGGTGAAAAACCATTATTATATGCCTCGTATTGATGATCTATTCGACCAGCTTCAGGGAGCTGCAGTGTTTTCTAAGATTGACTTGAGATTCGACTACCACCATTAAGGATTAGAGTAGCGGACATCCCTAACACAACATTTAGGACTCGTTATGACTATTTTGATTTTCTGGTGATATATTTTGGGTTGACGAATGCCCCTATAGCCTTTTTGGATTTGATGACTCATTAATTCAGGTTCTTGAGGATATGTTGTGGACCTGTGTTATGGACTTTGTAGGTCAATGGGACCAGTTCTTGCCTTTGGCAGAGTTTGCGTACAATAGCATCTACCATTCTAGCATTCAGATGGCCCCGTTTGAGGCCTTGTATGGTAGGCATATCACACTCCAGTTGGTTGGTTTGAGTCTATGAAGTCTTGGCCGCGTGGTACAGGCTTGTTTCAGGAGGCCTTAGTTCATATGAGGTTAATTCAGGATAGGCTCAGAACAGCTCAGAGTAAACATCAGAGATATACGGATCGCAGGCGTTGACCATTGAGATTTTCCATTAGTGACTGGTATTCCTCCGAGTATCGCCCATGAATGGCGTGATGAGATTTGTGAAGCGGTGCAAGCTTAGCCTAAGGTACATTGGGCCTTTTGAGATTTTGAGGTCAGTTGGTGATGTGGCCTATGAGTTAGCTTTACCCCAACATTCTTAGCCATTCACTCTACTTTCCATATTTGGATGTTGCGTTGGTATGTTCCAGATGAGTCTCATGTGCTCCAGTATGATGCTATAGAATTGGATGATCCCCTGACCTATATTGAGGAGCCAGTTTCTATTTCGGCAAGAGATGTGTGGCAACTGGGGTCTAGAACCATTCCTTTCATGAAAATTCATTGAAGGCGTCGTCTAGGTGATGAGGCTACCTAGGAGAACAAGTGGGAGATGCGGGAACAGTTCCCCCAGCTCATTTGAGCCCTTAGGTACTTCTTGACTTTTTTGTTGCGGACGAAAGTCCTTTTGGTACAGGATGTTGTAATGACCCTCCAGGTCATTTCCATATTTATTCCTTCTTTACGTCGTTTAGAGAATTCCTGTAGGGACCACAAGTCTTTTATGACTTGTAGCACTGACTTTTCGATTACCTAGTCTATCATTTAGGTTTTATGCCTGTTTTCTTGTTTTGGAGCTTTTAAAACTTGAAAAGTTGATTTCATTCATAACCTCAGGTAAATGACCTCATATGGGAAATCTTACGGTTGCATCAACTCTGGAGCTTCCAAATTAGGCTTGTAGCATGGTTGGCATTCGAGGCTTTCAGTTTGACTTTGGGGCCATTTGGCGCTTTAGCCTTTGAATTGTGGCTTAAGTTTGACTTTGGTAAACATTCTTGGTAACACGCTCGGATGAGAATTTCATCACCGCGGTTAGTTTCGGAATGCGGAGCTTGATCTAGAATGACTATTTGTGCGCTTTCCGGGGCTTCCGATCTTATTTTGAGGCCCGTTGTGGAAATTGGCTAAAAATAGTATTTGGGCATGGGGCCTACTTTTGCTTGAAATGACCTCGTATGGAAATTCTCACTTTGTCATTGAGTTTGAAATACTGAATTTAGTGGGGTATCATATCTGTATATTTTCATCGGGTCCCAAATGAATTTCGAGGGTTTGTTCGGAGACATTTAAAAAAATATAGCAAAATCTAGTGTTGTTGGTGCATATCTTTAGCGACCAAAATTTAGTCTTTTGGCGATTAGATTTAGCTTTTAGCGACTCGAAATGCTGCTATTTATATAGCAAAAAATCATATTCAACCTCATTTTGAAACTTCAATATTTTGAGTTCTAGAGCTCCATTTGGGTGATTCGAAGTCCGGTGTGTTCAGGTTTGCATTGGTTGTGTGGGTGACTGTCTAGAGCGTGTCAGGAAGTCTCCAATTGTGGTGTATCTATGTTGTAAGTGACTGTTCCAAGTCTCTTTCAATGTAAAGTCTTGCATTTTGTGTGTTGTTGCATGGAGCTATTTCGAGCCTCGAGAGGTGCTCCATTTTGGAACAGAAGCTCAGGGGAGGGTTTAAGACCTCTTCAAGGAGTTAATTCCAGAAATTCGAAAGTAGGTCCCACATTTCTGAATTTTGACTCCAAAATTGGTTTGTCTTTGATTTTGATGATTTTAGTATCTAAACGACCATGTTGATGCTATGATTCTATTTTTGATAGTGTGGCAGCAATCCAAGGCTGTTCGGAAGGGAAAAGCTCTGGCATAGTGATTTAGAGCGCGCACAGTCGGCCTTCAAGTAGGCTACGACTTCCTTTCCCTTAGATTGAGCCACCCTATTGTCTAATTGCATGCTGAATTATGTTAATCTGGGGTGGGCTGCTAGTATTTCTTATCTTTTTCTCAAAAACCATGTTGTAGTGTTGATTTTCGAGTTATTTCGAAGTAAGTACCATGCTGTCGGATGAGTTTTTTATCTGTGGGAATTTGTCAATTACCAGTTGGGCTGTTTATTTGTTGTTGCCTGCATAGTATCTAGTTGGTTGTTTATTTATGTTGGAATTTATCTTTGGCCTTAGTCTAGGATATATTAGTGTTTCCTTAGACCCATGCTCCTAGTTGACTTTTGTATGTATCTGACGTCGATTCGGATGGACTAGGTCCTTGTACACTTGTATAGCAGACTTGGGTCTGATAGTTGTGCCTATCTTTGGGCTTTTTATTGCTTGTGATCCTTTTGGCTTCTCTCCCCATTTATGTCATGTTGATGCGTTATCAAAGGCATAGTATTTTCCTGGTTTGGGTGTTTTGCGGTCGATTCTGGTGTGAGGTAGTGTGTAGTGGACGTCGATCCACGATCCCTTAGAGTTGATTGGCCTGTTTTGATGTGATTGGTAGTGGACATCGATCCACGATAGCTTGGAATTTGAGATCATCTACGGAGTTGATTTTACTCGCATGCTCTGGCTTGCATTGGGTAGCGCCCCTAGGTGATTAGTTAGTTGGGTAGTTGGATATAAGTTACTTGAGGTCCTCTTTGGAGTTGACATGCCCGCACACTTTGTCTGGCTAGGACAGGGCCCTCGTGAGTGTTAGATGGCAGGCTTGGATAGGGCCCCCAGAGTGTTAGACTATTGGGCAGTTCGATTAGGGCTTTTGGAGGGGACTGATATGCCCCTGCGCGGTGCTCACCTTGCTCAGTAATGCCCTGGAGTTGCTGGTGGGCTGGGTGGCCCGATGTGGAAGTCAGACTTGTTGACTGGGTTGGAGTTTTTTATTGTGTTGATTCAGAGTTGGGTTTCCTTTGGGTTCCATAGTTGTGGGTTTCCTTTGGATTCCATAGAAATAAATACAGGAGAAGTACACATGAATGAAAAACCCAGCACATCAGGAATAAAAAATCCAAAAAACTTAAGTCCAAGATATTATAATGGACAATATGATAGAGAAAAAACTATTTGGGATAAAAAACTAAATAAAAAATGGAAACCTAAACCAATAGCTGAACAACATAATTTTTTAAATTTAGACTGTGTAACAGATATAAATAAAACAATCCAATTATGGATGGGATACATATCAAAACAATTAATAGATAACAAGATAGTAATAACAGAAGCACCAGGATACATAGAAAGAACACTTATAGGAACAGTAAAATTATGGCTACAAAATTTAACAAGTGAAAGCTTAACAACTTTAAGAAGTAATAAAAAATTCGATGGAGAATTAGCTACTACAACTATGAAAATATTATATAAATACGAAATAGCTATAAGAAATGAATTTAGTAGTATGACAACAGAAGTAGAAGAACAAAATAAAGAAAAAATCATAAATCGAAAT
>JAJOOR010013317.1:0-33460 GCA_036250505.1 Solanum acaule | reverse complement strand
AAACTCAACTTTACTTATATAAAAGTAATATAACTTTTGTGGGAGGTTCTTTAACCAACAACCACCACTATAAGCCCTAGTGATGATACAACGTTTTACCTCACGTTGCCTAAGGACCATCCTATACCTTGCCGTGATATAGGACCTTACTTTAACTTAGTGGATCCACTAGCTTAACTTACGTGATCATCTAAAAAGAATGACCCCTTAGATCCCATGTTGGCTACATGGTTCTTATGGAGAGTTGAGTTAATATGAATTTGTGTCCTCTCCCAAAAAAAAAAAAATACTTTGGCTCATAAGTGTTTTAAACACATTTTTCTTTAGTTTGAGATAATTGCTCAAAACTTAGCCCAAAGGCTCTCTTGGAAAACATAGTTCCTTTCTTACTCAAATGTAAAAACATTTATAAACTTCTTTGGGAATACTTAGTTCCCTAATAACTTTTGAGAAATGAACTCAACTTTATACTCTTGGCCTAACTTGAAACTCGATACACTTTACTTAACTTGAAACTCTATAATCTTTACTTAACTTGAAACTTGAGCCTTGAAACGAAGTTAAAACATTTAATAAAGACTCTTGAAAAGCTTTAAAGACTTACTTTGACTTGCTTCTTAACTTCTAGACTTGACTCTTAACTTCACTTGACTTTGATCCTAACTTTCCTTGAATTGAATTTTGGATTCAAGGATTATGATTTGTGTTTGGAAAGACCTCATGATGTTTAGGAATGATTTGGGATAGCTAAACTTAAGAAAATTTACGAAATTAAATTTTGAAACAGTGGAGTCCGCATCCTGTCCGTGACGCGGAACAAATTTTTGTTCACAGAGGGAACAAGTCCGCGACACGGACTTGTTTCATGTAAGCTGCCCGACTTTTCTCCTTCATTTTTTCCAACTCTAAACCCTCTTAACTTCAAAGGTTCTTTCCCCAAACACTTGGGATCATTAAAACCCTTAATATACAATAGATTCAACTCGGAATTACAACCGGAAACATGCACCAAACCAACAAGAAACTTCAACAACACAACCACAACTTCAACAAACACAACCAATCTTTTCTTGGAATTAAAACGAGTTTGGCGTGTGGGGGAATGAACCAACCCAACACTATGATCTCACATACCTAAATAGGGATCACCCCCAACGAAAACCACGACGATCTCGACAAACTTAGCTTCTTCTTCTCTTTCTCCTCTTCTTTCTCTCTTCTCTCAAAAGCCCTAACTCTCACTTTTAAAAGGAAAAACTGATTTAAAATCAGTCTAAACCCTTAATATAACCAAAATAAATGGTTAGGGAAAAGACCAAAATACCCTTACAAATTCGGACTAAACTGCCCTGTGCCAACAGCCCAACTTCCAAAGGGCATACTCACTCATACGAACTCAGAATCGAGCAAACTCAGCGGCGTTGGAAAGATCATTCCAAGGGCTTTGCAAACATGACTGGAAATACACCTAACTCATACTGATATAGGAGTTACGACCATTCAAAGTTGACCAAAAACTCATTTTTTTTCCATACTTGAATAAATTTCCAGATTTGAATTCTTTCCAAAAATAGCTATTTTCAATTTTTTAAGCTTCTTCATATTTATTTCAACTTACACGATGTTACAGAAAACATAGTTCCTTTCTTACTCAAATGTAAAAACATTTATAAACTGCTTCGGGAATACTTAGTTCCCTAATAACTTTTGAGAAATGAACTCAACTTTATACTCTTGGCTTAACTTGAAACTTGAGCCTTAAAAACGAAGTTAAAATGTTCAATAAAGACTCTTGAAAAAATTTAAAGACTTGCTTCTTGACTTCTAGACTTGACTCTAACTTCACTTGACTTTGATCCTAACTTTCCTCGAATTGGATTACGGATTCAAGGGTAATGATCTCATGTTTATGAATGAGTTCTTCATGTTTAGATGTACCTTAGAGTGTTGAAAACAACTAGAAAACATAGGTACATTACTATGGAACACATACAAAAAAGAGGGGAGAGAATGGGGAGAACTGGCGTCCTTGGTGCTTTGAGAGGCGCGGGGTGCCAGCCCTCAAAGTTCAGAAGGTCTGATGGGGCGCAATGGCAGGCGCGGCGCCCCAAGGGTGAAAGTTCAGAACTCTTTTTGTGACGCGCTGATTGGCGCGACGCGCCACCCCTTTCCCCCGAAAACTCGACTTTTCTCCTTCATTTCTTCAACTTTAAACCCTCTCAACCTCAAAGGTTCCATCCCCAAACACTTAGAATCATAAAAATCCTTAGTATACAATAGATTCAACTCGGAATTACAACCGAAAACATGTCCTAAATCAACAAGAACTTCAACACAACCACAAGACTTCAACAACCACAACAAGAAGACTTCAACAAACACAACCAAATCTTTTTCTCGAAGATAAAACGAGTTTGGCGTGTGGGGGAATGAACCAAACCAACACTATGATCTCACATACCTTAACAGGGATCACCCCCGACTAAAACCACGACAATCTCAACGAACTTTGCTTCTTCTTCT
The DNA here is from genome assembly GCA_036250505.1 of Solanum acaule. Classification (NCBI taxonomy): domain Eukaryota; kingdom Viridiplantae; phylum Streptophyta; class Magnoliopsida; order Solanales; family Solanaceae; genus Solanum; species Solanum acaule. The sequence goes on along the minus strand of JAJOOR010013317.1, from coordinate 30,937 downwards.
CTTTCTCCTCTTCTTTATCTCTTCACTCACAACCCTAACACTCACTTTTTAAAATGAAGATCTGATTTAAAATCAGTCTAAAACCTTAATATAACCAAAATAAATGGTTAGGGAAAAAACCAAAATACCCTTACAAATTCGGACTAAACTGCCCTGTGCCAACAACCCAACTTCCAAAGGGCATAACTCACTCATACGAACTCAGAATCGAGCAAACTCAGCGGCGTTGGAAAGATCATTCCAAGGGATTTGCAAACATAACTGGAAATACACCTAACTCATATTGATATAGGAGTTACGACCGTTCAAAGTTGACCAAAAACTCATTTTTTTTCCATACTTGAATAAATTTCCAGATTTGAATTCTTTCCAAAAATAACTATTTTCAATTTTTTAAGCTTCTTCATATTTATTTCAACTTACACGATGTTACAGAAAACATAGTTCCTTTCTTACTCAAATGTAAAAACATTTATAAACTGCTACGGGAATACTTAGTTCCCTAATAACTTTTGAGAAATGAACTCAGCTTTATACTCTTGGCTTAACTTGAAACTTGAGCCTTAAAAACGAAGTTAAAATGTTCAATAAAGACTCTTGAAAAAATTTAAAGACTTGCTTCTTAACTTCTAGACTTGACTCTAACTTCACTTGATTTTGATCCTAACTTTCCTCGAATTGGATTACGGATTCAAGGATAATGATCTCATGTTTATGGATGAGTTCTTCATGTTTAGATGTACCTTAGAGTGTTGAAAACAACTAGAAAACATAGGTACATTACTATGGAACACATACAAAAAAGAGGGGAGAAAATGGGGAGAATTGGCGTCCTTGGCGCTTTGAGAGGCGCGGGGCGCCAGCCCTCAAAGTTCAGAAGGCCTAATGGGGCGCACTGGCAGGCGCGGCGCCCCAAGGGTGAAAGTTCAGAACTCTTTTTGTGGCACGCTGATTGGCGCGACGCGCCACCCCTTTCCCTCGAAAAACTCGACTTTTCTCCTTCATTTCTCCAACTTTAAACCCTCTCAACCTCAAAGGTTCCATCCCCAAACACTTAGAATCATAAAAACCCTTAGTATACAATGGATTCAACTCGGAATTACAACCGGAAACATGTCCTAAATCAACAAGAACTTCAACACAACCACAAGACTTCAACAACCACAACAAGAAGACTTCAACAAACACAACCAAATCTTTTTCTCGAAGATAAAACGAGTTTGGCGTGTGGGGGAATGAACCAACCCAACACTATGATCTCACATACCTTAACAGGGATCACCCCCGACGAAAACCACGACGATCTCAACGAACTTTGCTTCTTCTTCTCTTTCTCCTCTTCTTTCTCTCTTCACTCACAACCCTAACACTCTCTTTTTAAAAGGAAGAACTGATTTAAAATCAGTTGAAAACCTTAATATAACCAAAAGAAATGGTTAGGGAAAAAACCAAAATACCCTTACAAATTCGGACTAAACTGCCCTGTGCCAACAACCCAACTTCCAAAGGGCATAACTCACTCATACGAACTCAGAATCGAGCAAACTCAGCGGTGTTGGAAAGATCATTCCAAGGGCTTTGCAAACATAACTGGAAATACACCTAACTCATCCTGATATAGGAGTTACGACCGTTCAAAGTTGACCAAAAACTCATTTTTTTCCATACTTGAATAAATTTCCAGATTTGAATTCTTTCCAAAAATAACTATTTTCAATTTTTTAAGCTTCTTCATATTTATTTCAACTTACACGATGTTACACATAAGCAAGGAGGTCTTACTCAAATGCTGACGAAAAGATCTTAACGGACTCTTGTTGAGGATCTTAAGAACTTGTATCTGCATCATAAAAGATGCGGGTCAAATGACACCAGTACATTGAATGTAAGAGTATGTAATATAACTGAATAACAAATAACTGAACCGATAAAACCGCAATAGATAAAACATAAACTCGCCCGAATGTAAAGAATTCAGGGAATGAAATCATTTAAAACTTTACAAAAAAAACACTTACTCATCTCTAAAACTCAACATAATAAGTGATATAATAAAAAAATACACTTTTACCTCTATGTGGGAGATTCTCTAACCGACAACCATCAATATGACCTACGTGATGATATATTGTCTCGCCCACGCTGCCAGAACTATCCTATACCTTGCTGGGGTATGGAACACCTCAACTAAGTGGATCCAATGTATGATTATTTACCCATGTTGGCATACATGGTTTATGCAAATTTTGAATTGTCTGAACTCATCCCCATATCGGTGCTCAATACTACTCCCAATAATATATACTCATGCTCAAATGGGTAAAACATACTCTTTCTGTGGTTTGACATAATTGTTCAAACTATCCTCTTAAAAGAGGTAACTGCTCTGAAATACCTTTGAACTCATAAACTCTCTTTACAAATCAAAGTTTCTCTTTTCTCAATGTAAAAATGATACATTGGGAATTCTTAGTTCCCTTAAACTTTACTCAAAATGTCTATTTAAACTTTCCTCAAAAACTCAGCTTAAAACTCAAATATTAGCCTTAAAAGATTCTCAACATTTATAACTCAATATAGAGTTCATGCTGAAATATAGACATGAACGAACTAACTCAAGGATCTCAATGACAATATAGAAAACTCAATACTCAGAACTCAAGAACTCAGAACTCAACGATACTACTCATCTCAAGAATAATCAATTCATAGGGTTCATGCTGAAATATAAACATGAACAAATCAACTCAAGAACCCCAATGCATAACTTATAACAATTCAAAAAATAGGAATAGAGTTTCAAAAACGATTAGGAACTCAAGAACTAAAAATCAACTCAATAAAAGCACTTCTCATTCTCATATTCACCTTCTCAAGACTTAGTTCAAAACTATATATAGTTAATTTCAAAAGACTTCTCAAAATGACTCAAAAAGACCTCTTGAACTTTCCTCTCAAACTCACTTAAATTTGAAATGTAAATTCAGACATGTAGGATCTCTCAAGTATTAATTAAGACATTAAGAGTTGATATCAAGAAAAGAACATATACACAATTCAAAAGAATGCATACGAAATGAAAGACGGAGAAGAAAAGGGCCTGACGACCCTAGCGCAGGGCGCTTGGCCTCAAAATACTGTGAGGATTTTGGGATGCACTGCAGGTGCAGGGCGTCAACCCCAAACCTTCAGTGCCCAGGTCCTGGCGCCTTAAGGGCGCGACCCCACCCAAAACCCCAGAAAATTCATCAAATTTTTAATATCAATTTCAGGTCCTAACTCATCTAGAATCGATTGGTTTCTTCCAAACTCTCTTTGATTCACAAACCCAACACGAATTCATAAAATCCCCTCAATTTCTATCAAGAAACTCAATTCAAGAACTCAAAACCTCCATTGTTAAAGAATGAAGCTAAAAATCAAGAACTACTTAAGAATCTCTAAACAAACAATTTCATGGATGAATTCAGGGATAAATTTCATATACGACATGAGGAAAAAAGAGTCCATCACTGTGGGGAGCCTTACATACCTGGAAAGAACGATGTTCTTGGTGAAACTCCACAATTCTTGATGAACGCTTGAACTTAGCCCTTTTTCTCTTCTTGAAACTTCGCCCTAAATTCTAAGTGTTTAGGAATGTGAAACTTGACTTAGCGTCTGATTAGACCCTTAACTTGGGTGAGGAAAATGTGGTCAAGCCTAGTGGGGTAAGGAAAATACCAAAATAACCTTTTCTTAAAAGCCTTAACTAGAGAGGCTTTACTCAAATAACCATAATTTTTTACTCCGAACTCAAAATTTAGCAATTTTGGCGGCGTTGGAAAGAGGACTCAAAGACCTTCGATTTGATAGCTCATGTGCCACCTAATTGTTTATGTGCTAAAATATATGGTCATTTGAAATTGACCCAAGTAAAATCTCATAGTGAAACTCAATCGGAAAGAAAGTTTTCAACTCAACTTTATGCTAGGGGATTCTAGTGACCTTAACATCTAAGAAAATCTTGAATCACTCAGTACAATTTTATTCACAAATAAAGAATGGCTCAAATCTTGACTTAGAAAATTTTGGGATGTTACAAATATAGACCATGGAACCTTTTTTCTGAATAGACCGCACCAACTCATCCAACGCCAAGGCAAATGGTAAAGGGCTAAGAATTGATCCTTGATATATCCCCATGTCAATTGGGAAGTACTCCGAGTGACCTCCTACCATTCCAATCCGAGTCTTGGCTTCATTTTACATGTCTGTTATTGCTCTAATATAAACCATCAAGACATCTATAACCTCCAAACACTTGCAGAGGACATCCTTCAAGATTTTTTCATAGGCCTTTTCAAGGTCAATAAATACCGCATGCATGTCTCTCTTGTTTTCGATAATGATCTATACATAGTGAAGTTGTTCATTTATATCTGACCTACGTGAAATTTCCAAAGGAAATAGAATGAAATGCATCTCTGAAAGTGCCAAAGGTAAGTAAATGAAAAACATAGAAACTCGTTCTTTCTCATATAAAACCAAAATACACTTGTTCCATCTCATATAATTCGATTACACTTATTCTTTATGAAAGTAAAATAGGAGGTAAATTGTAATCCTTTTAAAATCTTATCGACTACTTTCTAAATCCAGTCAACTGATAGTCAACTACTCTTTAGATCCAATCGACTGATAATGAGACAACATGTACACAATTGTTTGTACTTTGATTTAAACAATATAAATTCCCAATAAATATTAAAGAGAGCAGAATATAATATGAGAGCATAAAATAAATGATACCGATATTTTCTATTGGTTCGGAACCAATATGACATCCTAATCCAGTTTCCTTGGGTTACATGAGGTTATAATCTCTTTCAGCTCTTTGTAATTTGAGTTGAGTACAACATTTATGGTGTTCCACATTCTCTACCAACGTTTACAAAGATTGGTCTTCACTCGCTCACCAACAATGAACAACAATTGGTTTTATAGAATGCTCAGGTAAGAATAAGACAAATCGAGGATTGTATTGATGATTAAAACTATCGAGAACATGCTCCTTATATAAGGAATGAATTGTAGAGTCCTAAGCTAGCTATACTTAGAGTCCTACTACAATAACTATTACTACTATAATAATACTACAATTAAAAAATAATCTAATCCTAGTCATAATCTAATCCTAGTCGACTTCAGCTAGTACAATTTTATTTTTATTTATTTTTTTAAGTACAAGAAGTAGCAACCTAATCGATATAAGTAGCCCAGTCTTAGTGTGACTCTAACTCTAGTTGTACGTTGATTGGACCATGTTGATCAACCTGTATCATATCTTTAGTTTCCCTTATCTTTAACACTTCCCTTCAAGCTAGAGAGTGGAGGATCAATTACTCCTAGCTTGCTTCGAAACCCAACAAAGAATTGCTTCATCAATTTTTTGGTATGAAACAAGTGATAGGTGGTGTTTCCTTGCATTGTGACTGGTTATCATGTGATGCACAGATTGACATCAGCTAATGTTTGTGGTAGTTTATCTATAGATTGATAAGATCAGTCCCACCTATAAAAGTACTTAAGAGCAATGTGATTATTCCTACCACTGATTTGACATACCTCAATAATGTTCCTTTCCTTATTCCACTTGGGAAACTTTGATTGTTCGGAGAAGCTGGTCCATATTGATTGTTCGGAGAAGCTGGTCCATATTGATTGTTCGGAGAAGCTGGTCCATATTGATAGTTTTGAGAACATGTTCCCTATCCAGCAGGCTTAAGCCTCTTTCTCTGGAGTTAAAGTTGTTGTTTTCTCTTCCCCCGCCCCTTCGAGCAGAGAATGACATATTATGATTTTGTTGTGGCACCTCTTCTTCATCTTCCTTTATATCAAAACCCATGAGAGCATTACCAGATTGATTAAGGGTGGGATATGGTGTCTTACCAAACATGAAAGTTCTGAAGGTCTTGTACTTGAGATCTAAACCTTTAGCAAAATTGATTACTTTGCTATCTTTATCCACATGTTTGTGAATGGTTGCAAGGCCATCACATATGCCTTTGAATTCCTTGATGTATTCACCAATATTTTTTTTCCTAGCCTAATACTTTGCTATTTTTTGGGCTGAAACTCTATTCTTTTGTTGCTTGAAGATAAGTTTTTTCCAAGAATTTCCACATCTCCTTGGCAGTTGAGCAGCCCACAATTACGTACGTGTTTTCTTCTGTCAAGGTGCATGAGATCCAACTCCTTAGCAATATATCTTTATCCTTACGGTCATCAATGCTACCACTATCTTCTGCATCCTTCTCAACAACTACAACTTGTTCAACAGTCTTTCTAGTGGAACAACTACTTTTAGTTAGTTCATTCTCTATGATGAGATAGGTTAGTCTCATCATCTGAATCAACTGGGCATTTGTGTCCTCCATATGAGATAGTTTGTTGACTTAAGTTTAATGGAACGAACGACAATGAGGTGGTGAAGTGAGGAGGTGGACAAAGTGTTGGTAGATGGGGCCATTGCAGTTTGAACGTATATTTTTTTTATCAATACTTTAGAGAGCGGAAGATCTTTAATTCTTTGATACCATATAGAATTCTCACGTAATAATAAGAGAAATCAAGGATTGTATTGAAGATTAAAAATGTTGAGTACATACACCCCTTATATAAGGAGTGAATTGTAGAGTCCTAAGCTCACTATACTTAAAGTTCTACTACAATAACTATTACTACTACAATAATACTGCAATTATAAATAATCTAATACTAGTCGTAATCTAATCCTAGTCAACTTCACCTAGTACAAGCAGTAGCAGCCTAGTAAATATAAGTATTAGCCTAATCCTAGTGTGACTCTAACTCCAGTTGTACATTAATTGAACCATGTTGTTCAACCTGCTCCATATCTTTAGTTTCCCTTATCTTCAATAGTTTTGACTCGCTCACCAATAACGACTCTTTAATTTTCACTAGCTTCACCAAAGGAACAAGCAATGACACAACCTCTTAATACAATGTCTCACCAAACAATTTTTTTTTCTTTTCTCTCTTTTGACTACACAATAAATCGACAATGAATTACAATGCTTATGAAGAGTAGAATAAAGAAACTTGAGAGTGGTTGAGAAGAAAGTATGTATGGATGCGTGATGAATCAATTCAATACTTCTTCTTTAAATAATGGTTCATCATGCTCCAAGGAATCTACTTGTTTGCTTTATTTGTCTTGATATAGTGAATCTTCGATTTGAAGTAATATCTTCATTCTTTGATGAATTCTTTCCTCAATTGATTGCACAAAATATTCACTTCAATGATTTTGCTGGCATTCCTTTCTTGATTCCTTATGTTAAGCTAATGAAGATGATGACAATAATTTGAACTCCCTTGAGTTTTCTTTTTTCTTGATTTGAACCATCTTCTTGAATTATAAGTTTTATCACTCTGAATATGAATCCTTTGTGAACTTGAGACTTCAGACATATCTTGGTACTACATAATTATTTGATCTTCGTTAAGTAACATATTGATCTTGATCTTTTCCTTTTGTAGAATATTTCCTTCCATAGGATCCTAATAGATATTATTTGCATGATTTTTGTATCTTGATTTGGGCAAGTTATTTTCTTCCATATGTATCTTTACTTGAAATTCCATCTCATAATATCTTCCTTTCTATATTTGTTTAGATCTTCACCAAATTCATTTTCATTAAATAATTCTGCACAAAAAACAAATTTACAATAAGTAAATGTTCTTTTATTAAATTAAGTCAATTTGTTCTCATATATAATCAGATTACACTCCTCACCCCCCCATCCCCCACCCACCCACAACACCATTTATGCCTAGTCATTCAACGGAAGTGCTTTTCTTAAACAAGAACTTTCTTCACTTGGTAAATGCACTTTGCATGATTTTTCATTAGATACACATTTCCCTTTCAGATTTGCTACTCACTAGTAGAGCTGTCAATACGGGCCGGTCCATCCCATTATGGGTAGCCTTTACAGACTTTAAAACTTTACGGGTCAGGTCGAGATGGTCCATTATAATTCCGGGCCAAAAAATAGTCAGTCCAACCAAAACTACGTGGGCTAAGGCCGCGCCGGGATAGCCCACTTTTTAAAAATAATACATTTTTTTATAATTTAAATTCTAATTTTTAAATGTTAACAGAAATATCGACAAGATATTATTACATGGTATTACTTCTTGTTAACCAATTCTCACATTCACAAATAAAATAATTTTAATAATACATTACATTTGGCTTCAAGTAAAATTTTGGTTGTATGACTTCAATCTGAAATTACTGTCATTTTTTGTAAAGATCATAGGTATAACAACAACAACAACAACATGCTAGTGAAACTTCACTCAGTGAGGTCTATGGAGGGTAGAGTGTACGTAGACCTTATCACTACCTCATGGAGGTAGATAAGTTGTTTCTGAAAGATCCTCGGCTCAAGCACATCAAACCCAAGTAAAAGAAGAAGAAAACAATGAAGAATCATACAAAAAATGTAATTTTATATTTGAGTATTCGAACTTTGTTATATTTATATGCATGGTTTAAGACTTTAAGTTTAGATTCCTCTTGTTAGTTTTAGTATTCTATTTTATTTTAATTTTTAATTAATTTTTCATTTGGCCCACGGGTTGGCCCAACTCATATTGTTCATGCCCCAGAGGCTAATGGGCTTATTCAGGTTGGGCTAAAGAGCCCTATTTTTAAATGGACTCTAAAAATCTTTGCCCAATCCTATTCACGAGTTGAGCCAGACTTAACCCTAATTGACGGCTCTACTCACTATTGATGTTTTCTTTATTTTTCAAGGATTCAACTCAGGTTAGTCATGAGCTTTTTTTTCATAGATCAATATTTTATTGATTCTTTTTGTTGCTCAAGTGACAGATTCAACTTAAGTTTGGTATGGGCTTATCAATTTCTAATTGATTTTTCCTTTGCTACTCAAGTGACAAATTCAATTCAGGTTAGATTTGAGTTTTTTCTTAATATATCAATTTTTAATTGATTTTTCCTTTGCTGCTCAAGTTACAAATTCAATTTAGGTTAGGTTTGAACTTTTTCCAAAATATCATTATTTTTTATTGATTTTCCTTTTCTGCTCAAGTGGCAGATCCAAATTAGGTTAGGTTTGAGTTTCTCTAAATAGATCTTTTTTTATTGATTTACCTTTTAGTGCTCAAGTGACAGATTCAACTTAGTTTGATGTAGTAGATCAAATTTTTAATCGATTTTTACTTTGTTGCTCAAGTGATCGATTCAACATAGGTTAGGTTTGACCTTCTCTTAATATATCAAAAAAATATCCTTGATTTTTTCCTTTTTTGTTCAAGCAACAAATCAACTTAGGTTAGGTTTTGAGTTTTTCTCGATAGTTCATTTTTTTTAAAAAAACTATTGGTGTTCGGGTTAGTTTGTGCACACCTTGACCTTTCCACGGAGTACCTTCTATATCTCACCAGCATAGTTACTAGTTAATTTTATCCACCTAGGTTCACCCTATATTTTTTTCTCACTGGGATTTGAACCTTGGTATTCATGCCCTTAGATGCAAATCAGTCAGTCATTCAGTGCATTCCTTCTTGTTAGCAATATTATTTATATTCTTGTTCAATGAAACCTATTGAGTGAGCTCTAAAAGCTCTTTGGTTCCAAAAAATAAGTTTCAGTGATGTAGTTTTACTCTAATCTTAATTGTATTCTAATTTCTCGTCAACTAAGTTAAATTAATTATCCTAATTAGATTTACAAATATTATGAAACGTGAGAACCCTAACCTTTAACTTTAGAAAGATCGTTTTTTTTTTTAATATTTTTTTTTCTAGAAGTAGGGAAAGTAAGAGAAGAGTGAATGAAGACCCCCAATATGGAGCGGTAAGGAGATCGATGAGTTTTTAATCTACCTCTTTATGTATGAAATTACAGACATATATAGTGAATGGAGGAGCCCCTTCAACTTCGAATCAACTTCCTTATCAAGATACATGATTCATTTTCGATACTTACCACTCAAAAGAACCAAAAAAGAAAAAGAAGTTGGATATATCCAATTCAAAGAGTAGAATCTAAAGCTTGGCTCATACTAGATCTAGCTTACAAAGTACACACACTTACAAGAGTGGATCATAACTAGATAAAAATGTACATAGTACATTTCCACTTACAAGATGTAGCTTGGTCCAACTCATACATGTAATGTCACTTACTCATTCTATTGTGTTCAATTGTGTTCATAGTTCTATGTATCCATGGTTTCTCTTGCAGCTCTTTGTGTTATTCACACCGACTTATCTAATCTAATCTAAAAGTAATCTATGGAACAAATTAATATTGGAAGTTGGAAATAACCCTCATAGTGCATGCAGGCAACACAGAGGACACAACATTTCTCTACTGGACCATCGCATGTCCTCAAAAGAAACCTTAGCTCTTCCTTCAACTGCGTCTGTAGCTAAGGTAGTTGTCAGTTCTTTGGCATACATGTTTTAAAAATGACTCTGCTATATATTTTGACTGTTAGTTAGAGATATTTTGCATAACCTCAATATAAGAGTATATTTCTTTGAAGATGTCTTAGCTTGCTTCGAGCGTATCAACAACAAATGCTGAAATAGGAAAGTCCATTATAGTGGACAATATCAAAGAGAATAAGAAGAAAAAGAGGAGCAAGAATAGAAAAGCATGCGAGAAAAGGCAAGATACTGACCCTGAAGAAAGAGAGTCTTCAACACAAGAAAACCAAGCTTTGGACGAAAAACCGAAGGAACTTTCCTCTTTCTGGTTTAAACTTGCACCACAGGGAGGCAAGTAAGTACCAGTCACATTACTCTGAAGTTTCTTGTCTCATTGATCTAACACAACTTTATTTGTTCTTTTACTCTTGGCAGGAAGGGACTTAGATTGCCTCCCCTGTCAAGCCCAATATTTGTCTTAAGTAAGATTTTCCAAACACAACTATTGGTTTAGCATGTAGATTGAATTCTTAATTAGATACATGCAAGAGGAAAGTTCTTTGATTTTGCATGTAAAATGAAATGAGTGATTTTGCTTCATTTGCAGGGACAGTAGCGCCACTGTAACTTTAATCCAGAAGTTCATTGCATAGAAGATAAATTTGAATGATCATACTAAGGTAATGATTTTATAAGAACTAGGACAGTGAAACAAATACTTGTTTAATACTAGAGGAAGATATGTTGACAAATCTTTTATAACATTTTGTGCAGGTGGATGTTGTTTGCTGCGATGAAAAACTGAATGAAGATATGACGTTCAAGGACATTCAACTTAGATGGAAGTCACACCTTTCCAATTCTGGAAAGGGAAAGGTAAAATGGGAGTTAGAGGAGGCCATGATTCAGCTAGGATACATCAGAAGCGAGAAGCTTCAAACTCCGCCCAAAAAATAAGAAGTGGCTGTTGGCATCTCACAATAGACTTAAAGACTTATCATAATCATAGCCTGAGAGCTATTAGTACTTTTCTCTGCTTTATTATCAACAAACATTCTATGCTTTCGACTTGTGTTTCTTATTAAATATTATGCCATAAACTTCTAAACACCTATCATCTAGTTGCTTCATCTATGCATCTCTCTCCGGTATGCGATATACAATTAGCAGTTTTTTTTTCCAGGAAGTCTGATCGACTTTCACTAATTTGTATCCCTCTACAGGGAGATGGAAGTGAGACTATTCGCTACTATTTTACCTATCAGATTTCATTATAAGAGTTGATACACGTCCATTTCTGCCTTTTTTTCAGCCCATCCATCAGTGCTTGACATACAATTTGTGACTTAAGAGTCAATTTAAGCACATACAGTCATATCAAATATTGATTATTTATGTATATATCGACATGCCGATATCAATATTCTTCTAGTAGTTTAGTTTAGTCATATTTAATTGTAGGTCTCTTAATGAAGGTTTGAATTTAAATGATTCAGACCTTAGGCCATTAAGATTTAAGCATTTAATAAATCTGAAGAAGTCTTTAATCATTTAGATCTTGAAAAGTCTTAATATCATTAAGATGTATTCTTGTGTGCATAATATTCACTACCACTCTACTCACAATCACCAACCACCACCACTAACCTCCTCTGGCATCACAATCACCACCATCATTATCGTCGTCAACCATCAATAACCTTTGTTATCACAACCACCATTGGCAACCAACACCATTGACAACCACTATTACCAACCGCTACCACACCCACTACCTATTCATCATTATAATGGATATACCATTGCCACGACCACCACCAACTGTCATCCTATTTTTTAGTAATGTGGGCTGATTTGTTTGGTCCCCCCTACGTGATCTTGATGGATAATTGAATTCTGATAAAGATTTTGAAAAGTCAACAGTATTTATTTTCTTAAAAAAATATTTTTATTTTAGAGAATTGAGGTATTTGATAAAAATTTAGGAAAACAACACTTTTGAATATAAATAAGTCATTTTTCAGAAGCTGGAAAAATAGTTATCCCTTAGAAGCATTTTGGAACCTTCAACTAATAGAAATGTAAGTAGATTTTGAAAGTCTGATCAAACAATCTACCACTAATAGCTTGTGAAAAATCAATTTTCAAATGACTAGATTCTGAAAGACTTTCACTAATAACTTGTTTGGTCAAACTTTTGGGAAGCCAAAAATAATTATTATTATTTTTAAAAATGCTTATCTTATACTATGTGATTGGTATAATTAGTCGCTAATTCAGCACGTGCATGAACTAGTGTGATAGTAGGTGAGTTGTAACAACGAGACAAAGGCAACCATATCCAACTAAGTGAGTGAATGATGTTGCGATACATACAAATATTTAATTCATGTCCGATGTTTATACAATTGTAAACAATTAAATATTAACATAAAAGCTTACATCAATTAGTTTAACGACAGATTTCTTGCATTTATTGCATATGCGAACTCATGATATGAAGTCTGTGAATTTCTAGAATGTATAAAAACTCTAAATTAATACATTAGTAATAAATTAACTGTCAAAAGCAAGATAAAGTAGTCTGATTGAATCTATTTAAAGGCATTACGAATACTAGTTGAGAAGAAAATAACAGGAAGAACAGATTTGTTTGCAGAGAACGTTACTGGATATATTATTCAATAGGCCTTGTGGCCTTATATAGGTTTTAATATTATGGAATCATATTCCCACTAAAACACGTCTGTAATTCCAATAAACCAATTCACCTAAACACTAGGTACACATTTCTGCAATACTTCAAAACATGGAAAACTATCACAAGCTAAAAGAAAACTGTTGTGAATGATAGGGTTCCTGTTGAGGTGGACGCACAAGCTAGTAGGGATATTTTGGGAAGAGGCCAAAGGATCAAAATACCAAATGCTAGGTTGGCTGATCACTATGATTGGAATCATGGTTAAAAGTTGGTGGTATTAGAGTTAGCAAAAAGTAAAAAAAAGGACAAGGGCAATTAGTTATAAGAGCAGAGTAGTGGGATGTGAGAGGGTAGCCTGATGTTGATGCATTCTCTGTTATTCTCTCATCTCCATTCCTATTGTCTAAGCTCTCATCCCCTCTTCTAGATCTATCTTTTCTTTTGCTGTAATTTTCCCTTTTCAGTTGTAATTTCCTTGTTACTGTTCTATTGAAATCGAGTTATTTCTTGTGTTAAAATCTGTTTCGCTCCAAAAACAAATACAAACCGAAAGCTAAAATATAGCCTTACTGCAGACTTAGCCAAACTAAAAAATATTGGCTAATGTTGTACCACTTTAACACCTCCTCTCGACATCTGCTCTAGTCTTAACGTGCATACCTAGCTGCTGACATAAGCTTTCAAACTTATTGATATTTAAGCCTTTTGTGAACACATCGGTAACTTTTTGCTCAGTTTTAACATGCTCCAAGTTAATCTCTCCTTGCAACATTTTTTTCTTGATGAAGTGGTAATATATTTTCACGTGCTTAGTCCTTGCATGAAAAACAAGATTTTCATCCAAGCAAATTGCTGACTGATTGTCACCGTACAAGGTAACTCAATACCCAACTGGTTAGTGTAAATCCTTCACCAAATGCATAAGCCACATACTTTCTTGAGCTGTAACTGTTGTTGCCCGATACTCTGCTTCTGTTGTTGACAAAGACACGGTTAATTGCTTTTTGCTGCACCAAGAATTTGTTCCAGCTTTGAGCTTAAATGCATAGCCAATAGTTGAACGACGGGTATCATGGCTTCCTGCATAGTAATAGTCACAATATCCGACCAAGTCACAATATCCGACCAACTTTCATTCGTCACCTTTCTTGCACAAAAGACCATAATAAATTGTACTTTTCACATATCTTAGTATCGCCGAACGGCCACCATAAGGTGCTTCTTTGGATTGTGCATGTAGTGACACATCACACTAACAACAAAATAAATATCAGGTCTAGTCTGAGTTAAATAAATCAGACTACCTACCAATTGTCGATACATTGTCATATATGCTAAGTCGTTTACTTCATGTGCACACCTCTTAGCATTTGGCTCCAAGGGTGTTGATATTAGTTTGCAATTTAACATGGATTTTTTCATTTTTGTGTGTTATAGTCCATGGATTTCTGGTGATATGTGCGCCCAATGGTTTTTGGCCGAAAGTTTTTGTGGTCATCCGTGACAACCTATTTAATAGCGTGCATTAATTTAGAGGGGAAAACGTCAGTATTTTCAAGTTCAAAAAAGGCCCAGAATAGGAAATAGGGGTTTTTCTATTTTTCGTATGTTATAGTCCATGGATTTTAGATGATATAAGCGCTTGGAGATTTTTTGGATGAATTTTTTTGTGGGCGTCTGTGACAACCTATTTAATGGCACATGTTGGTTCGAAGCCACCTAATTCATTACATACTAAAAGACATGGTACTATATATTATTTTCCTTCCGACAAGGGAATCATTGATTTCATTATATATTAGCTAGATTTTGGCTGAATTTTTTTGTGAGCGTCCATGACAATATATTAAATGGTGCGTGCTGGTTAGGAGGGGTAAATATCGGCATTTCCAAGTTCAAATGAGGCTCGGAACGAAAAATAGGAATTTTTCCATTTTTTGTGTGTTATCCATGGATTTTAGCTGATATGTGTGCTCGACGGTTTTTCAGCCAAAATTTTTGTGGGCGTCCAGGACGACCTATCTAAAGGAGTGCATTGGTTCGGAAGGTAAAATGTCGTCATTTTCTAGTTCAAATGAGCCCCAAAACCAAAAATAGGATTTTTTCAATTATTCGTATACTGTAGTCCATGGATTTTGGGTGATATGTGCGCCCAGAGGTTTTTTGGCCGAAATGTCTTGTGGGCGTCCATGACGACCTATTTAATGGCAGGCATTGGTTCATAGGGGCAAACGTCGATGTTTCAAGTTCAAACGAGGCCTGTAATGAAAAATAGGGATTTTTCATTTTTTGTGTGTTATAGTCCATGGATTAAGGGTGACATGTGTGCCTGATATTTTTTTAGCCAAAATATTTTTATAGGCGTCCAGATAACCTATTTAATGGCGTGCATTGGTTTGGAGGGGCAAATGTTGGCATATTCAAGTTCAAACATGCCCAAGAACAAGAAATAAGGCTTTTTTCCATTTCTCGTGTGCTATAGTCCATGAATTTTGGGTGATATGTGCACGTTTTTTAGGTGAGTTTTTTTTGTGGGCTTCCATGACGAACTATTAAATAGCGTACGTTGGTTCGGCGGGGTAAATGTCAGCATTTTCAAGTTCAAACGAGGTCTGGAATGACAAATAAGGATTTTTCCATTTTTCGTGTGTTGTAGTCCATGTATTTTGGGTGATATGAGCGTCCAATGGTTTTTTGGCTAATTTTTTTTGCACGCGTCCATGACGACCTATTTAACGGTATTCGTTGGTTCAAAGGGGAAAACAACGACATTTTCATCTTCAAACAAGGCTCAGAACAGGGCATAGAGATTTTTCTACTTTTCTTATGATATAGTTCATGGATTTTGGGTCATAGTGTGACCGGAAGTTTTTTGGCCGAAATGTTTTGTGCGTGTCTATGACGACCTATTTATTGGCGTGCGTTGGTTCGAAGGGGATAACGTCGGCATTTTTTAGTTCAACCAAGGCCTAGAACGGGAAATAGGGAGTTTTTAAAATTTTCGTATACTATAGTCCATGATTTTTGAGTGATATGTGCGCTCAACGATTTTTTGGCCAAAATATTTTGTGGTCATCCGTGAAGACATATTTAATGGCGTCCATTGGTTTTAAGGGGTAAAAGTTGGCATTTTCAAGTTCAAACAACGTCGAGAACATGAAATACGAATTTTTCCATTTTTGTGTGGTATAGTCTATGATTTTTTTTGTGATATGTGTGCCCGGTGGTTTTTTGGCCGAATTTTTGCTGGGAGTCTCAGACTACCTATTTAATGGTGTGTGTTGTTTCAGAGGGGTTAATGTAGGCATTTTTAAGTTCAAAGAGTCCCTGATTGGAAAATAGGGATTTTTCCATTTTTCGTGTGCTATAGCCCATGGATTTTGGGTGATATATATACCCGATGGTATTTTTGCCAATTTTTTTGTGGGAGTCTGTGAAGACCTATATAATGACATGTGTTGGTTCGGAGGTGCAAACGTCAGCATTTCAAGTTAAAATGAGGGCCAAAACGAGAAATAAGGATTTTTCCATTGTTTGTTGTTATAGTCCATGTATTTTGGGTTAAATGTGCGTCTGTCAGTTTTTTGCCCAAAATTATTCATGGAACTTCGTGAAGACCTATTTAACGACGTAAGTTGTTTCAAAGGGACAAATGTGGGCATTTTCGATTTGAAACGAGGCCTGAAATGGGTAATAGGGATTTTCCCATTTTTCGTGTTCTATAGTCCATGGATTTTGGGTGACATTTGCGCCCTTCGGTCTTTTGTGGACGTTCATGACAACCTATTTAATGGCATGCGTTGGATCAAAGGATCAGACGTTGTCATTTTCAAGTTCAAACAAGCCTCACAATGGAAAATAGAAACTTTTTCATCTTTCTTGTGTTATGGTCCATGGATTATGGGTGATATGTGCGCCCGAATATTTTTTTGTCAAAAGTTTTTTGTGGGAATACGTAACTACCTATTTTATAGTGTGCGTTGGTTCGGAGGAGCTAACAGCATCATTTTAAAGTTCAAACAAACTCCGAAATAGGAAATAGAGATTTTTCCATTTTTCGTATGCTATAGTCCATGAATGTTAAGTAATATGTATGTTTGTCAATTTTTTTGCAATTTTTTTTTATGGGCGTCCATGACAACCTATTTTATAGCATGTGTTGGTTCAAATGGGCTAATGTCGGAATTTTCAAGTTAAAACAAGGCCCAGATAGGGAAATAGGGATTTTTTCCATTTTTCGTATGCTATAGTTCATGAGTTTTGGGTGATATATGTGCCGTGTACGATTTTCTTATCGAAATTTTTTGTGGGCATCCGTGATGACCTATTTAATGGCGTACATTAGTTTGAAGGAACAAACCTGAGCATTTTCAAGTTCAAACGAGTCCCAAAAGGGGAAATAGGGATTTTTCCATTTTTTGTGTACGATATATGCGCTCAGTGAGTTTTTGGCCGAAAGTTTTTGTGGGCATCCGTGACTACCTATTTAATGGCATGTGTTATTTTTAAGTGTCAAACGTTGGCATTTTCAAAATGAAACAAAACGCGTAACGGGAAATATGTATCTTTTTCTATTTTTCTTGTGCTATAGTCCTCAGATTTTAGGCGATATGTACGCCCGACGTTATTTGGGCCGAAAGTTGTTGTGGGCGTCTGTGATGACCTATTTAATGGCTTGTGTTGGTTCGGAAGGGCTAACATTGATATTTCAAAGTTCAAACAAAGTCTGAAATAGGAAATATAGATTTTTCTATTTTTTGTGTGCTCTAAGACCATGTATTTTAGGTAATATGTGTGCCTAACGGTTTTTTTTTTGGTTTTTTTTATGGGAATCTGTGACAACCTATATATAGTGCGTGTTGGTTCTAAGGCACAAAGCCACAAACGCCGACATTTTCAAGATATAACGAGGTCCGGAACGGGAAATACTTTTACTTTTTTCATGTGCTATAGTCCATAGATTTTTGGTGATATGTGCATCCCATGATTTTTCGGCAGAATTATTTTGTGGGCATTTGTGACGACCTATCAAAGTGTGTTGTTCGAAGGGACAAATGTCGTGCGTTTGTGGTCCTGATGATCTATTATAGCATGCATTGTTTCGGAGGGGGGCAAACATTGGAATTTTCAAGTTCAAACGAGGCCAGAAATGGGAAATAGGGATTTTTCCATTTTTCGTGTGCTATATTCTATGATTTTTGGATGATATCTGACACGACAATGTTTTGGCCAAATTTTTTTGTGAGCGTCTGTAATGACCTATTTAATGGCGTGTGTTGAATTAAAGGGACAAATGTAGGCATTTTCAAGTTTAAATTAGGCCCGAAATGAGAAATAAAGATATTTCAATTTTTTGTGTGTTATAGTCCATGAATTTTATATGATATGTGCGCCAAAAGGATTATTGGCTGAAATTTTTGTGGAAGTCGATGACGACCTATTTAATGACCTGTATTGGATCGGAGGGGAAAATGTCGACATTTTCAAGTTCAAACGAGGACCAGAATGGAAAATAAGATTCTTTTTCATTTTTGGTATACTATTTTCCATGGAATTTGGGTGATATGTGCACCCGATAATTTTTTGGCAACAAGTTTTGTTGGGCGTCTGCGACGACCTATTTAATGGACTGTGTTGGTTCAGAGGGGCAAACATTAGTATTTTCAAGTTAAAATGAGGTCTAGAACGGGAAATAGGGATTTTTCTATTTTTCGTGTGCTATAGTCCATGAAATTTTGATGATATATGCGCCCAGTTGGCTGAAATATTTGGTGGTCGTCCATAACAACCTATTTTATGGCGTGCGGTTGCTCAGAGGGGTAAATATCGGCATTTTCAAATTCAAAAGTGGCTTAGAAAGGAAAATAGATTATTTTTTTCATTTTTCATATGCTATAGTCTATGGATTTTGAGTGATATGTGTGTCTGTCATTTTTTGTTAGCTGAAATTTCTGTGGGCGCCCATGACGACTAATATAATGGTGTGCCTTTGTTTGGAGGGGCAAACATTGACATTTTCAAGTTCAAACGAGGCCCAAAACGGGAAATAGAGATTTTGTAAATTTTTGTGTGCTATAGTTAATGAATTTTGGGTGATATGTGCGCTTGGCTGTTTTTTGGGCGAAAATTTTTGTGGGCTTCCGTGACGACCTATTTAATGGCGTGCATTGGTTCGGACATTTGAAAGTTCAAATGAGGCCTGGAATTAGAAATAGGGATATTTTCATGTGCTATACAATCAATGAATTTTGGATGGTATGTGTGCCCGATAGTTTTTTGGCAAATTTTTTTTGGACATCTGTGACAACCTATATATTGCTGTGTGTTGGTTCAAAGGGGAAACCATCGATATTTTCAAGTTAAAAGGAGGTTCGAAACGGGAAATAGGGATTTTCCATTTTTTGTGTGCTATTATTAGTACATAGATTTTGGGTGATGTGTGTGCTCGATGGTTTTTTGGCCAAAAGTTTTTATGGGCATCGGTGACGACCTATTTAGTGGTGTGAGTTGGTTGGAAGGGGGAAACATTGGCATATTCAAATTCAAACAAGACTTAGTGTAACATCTCGCTAAGTGAAAGAACTAGAATTAGAAAGAGTCATTTTTGGAAAGAATGAAAAATCTGGAAAATTGATTAAGTTATGTAAAGTATGGGTTTTTGGTCAACTTCAAACAACCATAACCCCTAGATCAGGATGACTTAGGTGTGCTACAAGATACCGTAGGAAATATCTTTGAATTATCTTTCAAATGCCACTGAGTTTGGCCATTTTCGAGTTCGTATGTGGGAGATATGCCCATTTGAAGTTGGGTTGTCTAGATAAGGAAAGTCAAAACCGGATTTTAGGAGGGTACTTTGCTCTTTTCACTACCTTATTATTTAATTTCGTTTTTGGTAATTAAGATGAGGTCTAAACTGATTTTTTTCAGTTTACGCTTTATCAAAAAGAGTTAGGGTTTTGAGAGAAGAGAAAAGAAGAGGAAAACGGAAGAGAAGAAGCAAGGATTCGTCGCGTTTGTGAATTTGAGTTTGTCGATTTCGCCAAGGTATAATCCCTATGAGGTATGTGAGATGAGACACCATTGGGTTAGTTCACCCACGCGCCAATCATGATTCAATTCAGCGTAATTGTGTTCTTGGAAGAAAAGATTATGAGTTATTGATAAAATTTGTTTAAGTTCTTGTGGGTTCTTGTTGTTGAGGTGTTTCTTGAGTTTGATTCATGAAATTAGGTGTTGTTTTGAGTAGTTTCTTACATATTTTGGTTGTGTAGTCTAATCTAAGTGTTTGGGAAAAGAACCAATTGCATATAGTGGGTTTAGAGTTGAAAAATGAGCAAGAAAAATTGGGGATTTTCTGGGTAGGGGTCTGCGGCACCGCGCCAGCAAGAGCGCCCCACTTGAGGTTATGAAGTTTGGGCTCTGGGGTGCCGCGCCAGCCAGAGCGCCCCAACCCAGGTCCTGAAGTTTCAGCTATGGCTCCCTGCGCCGCTTAGAGCGCCAGGAACACTAGGCCTTCTACCCTATCCCACTTCTTTCCGTTTAAGTTCCCTAGCAACGTACCTAAGTTTTATAGTTGATTTCTACACTCTAAGGTACATCTAAACATCATGAAATCATCCATAAACATGAAATCATGAGCCTTAAATCCATAATTCAATTCAAGGAAAGTTAAGAGTCAAGTCAAGTGAAGTTCATAAGTCTTCGAAAAGTCTTTTACAAATGATTTAAATTTGTTTTAAGGCTTGAGTTTTGAGTTGAGTAAAGAGTAAGAGTAAAGTTCATTTCTTCAAAATATTATATGGGAACTAAGTATCCCCAAGAGTTAAAATGGTTTCACATTTAAACAAGAAAGGAAACACCGATTTCAAAGAGAGCTTTTAAGTTAGTTTTTGAGTAATTACCTCAAATCACAGAAAGAATTTTGTTTTTAAAACATATGAGCTGAGTATATTTTGGGAGTAGTATTGAGCACCGATATTGGCACGAGTTCATAGTAACTCAAGTCGCCATAAAACATGTAGCTATCTTGGGTAGAAAGGGTCATACTTTTTAGATGACACCTTAATGCTTTTTAGCATAGACTAGTGGATCCACTTAGTTGAGGCGTTCTATATTATGGCAAGTTATAGGACAGTTCTGGCAGCGTGGGCGAGACAATGTATCATCACATTAGCTTATAGTGATGGTTGTCGGTTAGAGAAACTCCCATAGAATTATATTACTTTATTATATGAGTAAATTGAGTTGTTATTACAGTTTAACTGCTTTATATAAACTGCACCTTTATTGTTGTTTTATTTTGCATTTGAGTTGAGTATCCATGAGTTAAATAAAGTTAAGGTAAGTGTTATTTTCAAATTTCTTTCAAGCTTATATCATGTTTAGTTTTCCCCTTGTATGCTCATACGTTCAATGTATTGATGCCATTTGGCCTACATCTTCTTATGATATAGATACAGGTAACCAGGATAAGCATCCAACGCCTTGTTGATCCAGTTGAGCACTCAGAGTCAGTTGGTGAGCCTCTTTGCTTTCTGGAGGATCCCTTTCCCTATTGTTTTAGTATTTCAGCTGTTAGGATGATCGGGGATCTTGTCCCGACATCCCTCATTGTTTTAGAGGCTTCATAAACAAATAGTTATAGTTCTTTAGTCTTTCCATTATCATTATATTATGTTAAGACTTGAGTTGCCATTTTGGCTAAGTTTAATATTTTTTTAAGTTGTTGCATGAGTTATCCTTGAGACTGTGTCTTGTCAATTAAGTCTTCCGCTAAGAGTAAAACTAGGACAAGGGTTCGCTTAGGGCCAACAATGGTTCGTAAGTGCCAGTCCCGCCCAGGGTGTTGGCTCAGGGTGTGACAAACTTGGTATCAGAGCACAGAGCTCAAGAGTCCTAGGGAGTCTATGAAGCCGTGTCCGTAGAGTCCTAGTTATCGGTGTGAAGCGCGCCACATCTATAATTAGGCGGCTGCAACACTTAGGAATTATCTCACTTCTTTCATACTCATTTCGTGCGTTTGAGTTTTATCTCTAAAAAGTTTCTTCTAATTCGTGTTTGCGTGTGTCTTTCAGATCATGCCTCCACAAAGAGTTGTCAGAGGTCGTCGGGCTAGAAAAAATGTTGAACCACAGGAACAAGGGGTACTTAATGCACCAAAAGTGCAACCCCAAGGAGAGGTCACCAATGTTGAGTTTCGTGAGGCCATTCGGATGTTGAGCCAAGTTGTGACCAACCAAGCTGGGCAACAAAGAGAGAATCGTCAGGAAGTGGCTGACACTTCTAGGGTCCGTGAGTTTTTAAGGATGAATCCTCTAAGCTTCACTGGTTCAAGTGTAACAGAGGATCCAGTAAACATTGTTAAAGACCTTCAGAAGGTTTTTGAAATTATGCATGTTGCTTATAATGAGAGGGTGGAGCTAGCTACACACCAAATGAAGGGTGTCGCTAGAATCTGGTTTGATCAATAGAAGAAGAATCAAATTGAGGGTGCACCACTTGTGAGTTGGTCTTTGTTTGAGGAGGCCTTCTTGGGGCATTTCTTTCCTCGTGAACTGAGAGAAGCCAAGGTACGAGAATTCCTTATTCTTAAGCAGAAATTTTTGAGTGTTCATGAGTATAGTCTAAGTTCAACAACTTTCCCGCTATGCTTCGGAGATGGTTGCTGAAATGAGAAGCAGGATGAGTTTATTCGTTACTGGGTTGTCTCGCCTGTCAAACAAGGAAGGTAAGGCAGCTATGCTGGTAGGTGATATGGGCATAGCAAGGCTAATGATCCATGTGCAACAAGTTGAAGAGTACAAGCTGAGGGATAGAGAAAAATTTAAGAATAAGAGGGCTAAGACATTAGGGAATGAGTCCGGGCAGCAGAAGAGAAATGCCAACCAGTCTTCCTTCCAATAAAAAGAAAAGGGACCTGTTCCATCATCTGCTAGTGCGCCTACACCGAAGAACAAATGTGAGTACAATAGTCATAATTTCATAGCTAAACCTGTCTATTCTCAAGGTAGTATGGCACAAGGGGGTAGTAAGCCTCCTGCATGTACTAAGTATGGTAGGAGCCACTCAGGGATGTGTCGTGATGGCTCTACTGGTTGCTTAAAGTGTGGCCAGAATGGTCATTTTATGAGAGAGTGTCCCAAGAACAAGCAGAAATGGTAATGGGGGCAATAGAGCCCAGTCTTCTTCAGTTGCTCCGCCAGACAGAGCTGCATCTAGAGGAGCTACTTCAGGGGAAGGCGGAGGAGGAAACCATCTTTATGCTATCACTAGTCTCCAAGAGCAAGAGGATTCTCTAGATGTTATCACTGGTGTGATCCAAGTCTTTAACTTTGATGTTTATGCTTTGCTAGATCCAAGATCGAGTTTATCTTTTGTAACTTCGTATGTTGCAATGAATTTTGATGTTCTTCCTGAGAAACTTCTTGAGCCCTTTAGTGTTTCTACACCTATTGGTGAGTTTATTCTAGCAGAGAGAGTCTATCGTGATTGTACCGTGTTCGTAAATCACAAGAGTACCATGGCTGACTTAGTTGAGTTAGATATGGTAGATTTTGATGTCATTCTAGGTATGGACTGGTTTCATGCCTGTTATGCGTCAATAGATTGTAGAACTTGAGTAGTCAAGTTCCAGTTTCCTAATGAGCTAGTCTTAGAGTGGAAAAGTAGTTCAGCAGTGCTTAAGGGTCATTTTATTTCGTACCGTAAGGCAAGAGAGTTAGTTTCCAAGGGGTGTGTCTATCACTTAGTTTGAGTTAATGACTCTAGTGTTGAGATACCTCTTATTCAGTCAGTTCCAGTACTAAAAGAGTTTCCAGAAGTCTTCCCAGATGATCTTCCCGAAGTCCCTCCTGAGAGAGAAATAGACTTCGGTATAGATATTCTTCCCGATACTTGTCATATCTCTATTCTTCCATATAGAATGGCACCAGTAAAGTTGAAAGAGTTAAAAGAGTAGTTGAAAGATCAACTAGAGAAAGGTTTCATTCGACCAAGTGTCTTACCTTGGGGCGCTCCGGTCTTATTTGTGAGAAAGAAGGATGGTTCCTTTAGGATGTGTATAGATTACCGTCAGGTGAACAAGGTTACCATCAAGAATAAGTATCCTTTTCCGAGAATTGATGATTTCTTCGATCAACTTCTGGGTGCCACTTGTTTTTCAAAAATAGACCTTAGATCAGGCTACCATCAGTTGAAAGTAAGGGAATGTGATATTCCAAAGACAACATTCAGGACCCGTTATGGTCATTATGAGTTTCTAATCATGTCGTTCGGTTTAACTAATGCACCTGCAGCATTCATGGACCTTATGAATAGAGTATTCAAGGCTTATTTAGATATGTTTGTTATATTATTCATTGATGACATTCTAATCTATTCGAGGAATAAGGAAGAACATGCTAGCCAACTCAGAATAGTTCTCCAAACTCTAAAGGATAGAGAGTTGTATGCTAAGTTCTTTAAATGTGAGTTTTGGCTTCAGTCTGTGGCATTCGTAGGCCATATTGTGTCCGGTAATGGGATTCGAGTTAACAATCAGAAAATAAAGGCAGTGCAGAATTGGCCTAGACCCACATCTCTAACTGATATTAGGAGTTTCTTGAGGTTGGCTGGATATTATAGAAGGTTTGTAGAGGGGTTCTCATCTATTTCATCCCCTTTGACCAAGCTGACTCAAATAACAATGAAGTTTCAATGGGTTGAAGCTTGTGAGAAAAGCTTTCAGGAATTAAAAAAAAAGGTTGACTACTGCCCCAGTTGTTACCTTACCAGTAGGTACGTAAGGTTTTGTTGTATATTATGATGCGTCCAGAGTTGGTTTGGGTTGTGTGTTAGTGCAAACTGGCAAAGTTATAGCTTATGCCTCCAGACAACTTAAGGTTCACGAGAGGAATTACCCAACTCATGATTTAGAATTGGCTGTCGTAGTATTTGCTTTGAAAATATGACGTCATCAGCTTTATGGTGTTCACGTAGATGTGTTCACTAATCATAAGAGTCTTCAGTATGTGTTTAGTCAGAAAGAGCTTAATCTTAGACAAAAAAGGTGGTTAGAGTTACTCAAGGATTATGACATGAGTATTCTTTGTCACCCAGGTAAGGCTAATGTTGTTTTTGATGCCTTGAGTAGATTATCTATGGGTAGTACCGCCCATTTTGAGGAAGATAAGAAAGAGTTAGCAAAAGATGTGCATAGACTTGCACGATTAGGAGTTTGACTAATGGATTCCACAGAAGGAGGAGTAGTGGTAATGAATTGGGTTGAATCATCATTAGTGTCCGAAGTGAAAGAGAAACAAGACCAAGATCCTATTTTGCTGGAATTGAAGGAAAATGTTCATAAGCAAAAAGTAATGGCTCTTGAACAAGGGGGAGATGGTGTATTGAGGTATCAAGGTAGATTGTGTGTACCAAAGGTGGATGAACTCCATGAGAGTATCATAGAGGAAGCTCATAGCTCCAAATATTCTATTCATCCGGGTTCCACAAAGATGTATCGTGACTTGAGAGAAGTTTATTGGTGGAATAGTATGAAGAAATGTATTGTTGAGTTCGTTGCTAAATCCCCGAATTGCCAACAAGTTAAAGTAGAGCACCAAAGGCCCGGTGGTATGGCTCAGAATATAGAACTTCTGTAATGGAAGTGGGAGATGATCAATATGGATTTCATCACAGGTTTACCAAGGTCTCGCAGGCAGCCTGATTCTATTTGGGTAATTGTTGATCGACTGACAAAATCAGCCCACTTTTTTCTAGTAAAGACTACCCACTCAGTAGAACATTATTCTAAGTTGTATATTCAAGAGGTAGTCAGACTTCATAGGGTGCCACTTTTGATTATTTCAGAAAGAGGTGCACAATTTATTGCACAGTTTTGGAAGTCATTCCAGAAGGCTTGGGTTCAAAAGTGAACTTGAGTACTGCTTTTCATCCTCAAACTGATGGTCAAGCAGAGCGCACCATTCAGACTTTAGAAGATATGTTGAGGGCGTGTGTGATGGATTTCAAAGGTAATTGGGATGATCACCTACCTCTCATTGAGTTTTCTTACAACAATAGTTACCATTCTAGCATCCAAATGGCTCCTTATGAAGCTCTTTATGGAGAAGATGCAGATCTCCTATTGGATGGTTTGAAGTTGGTGAAGCTGGGTTGATAGGACCAGACTTAGTTCATCAATCTACGGAGAAAGTTAAGTTTGTCCAAGAGAGGTTGAAAACAATGCAGAGTCGTCAGAAATCCTACACAGATGTTAGGAGAAGGGACTTAGAGTTTGAAGTAGATGATTGGATTTACTTGAAAGTTTCACACATGAAGGGTGTTATGAGATTTGGTAAGAAGGGGAAACTTAGTCCCTGATATATTGGTCCTTACAGAATATCCAAGAGGATTGGCAATGCAGCTTATGAGTTGGAGCTACCCCAAGAGTTTGCAACGGTTCATCTGGTATTCCATATTTCTATGTTGAAGAAGTGCATGGGTGATCCTTCACTTATCATACCTACTGAAGATATTGGTATCAAGGATAACTTATCATATGAGAAGATTCTTGTTCAGATTCTAGATCGCCAAGTTCGCAAGTTGATAACTAAAGAATTAGCATCAGTCAAAGTTCTGTGGAGAAATCAGTTTGTTTAAGAAGCTACTTGGGAGGCTGAGGAGGATATGAAGAAGAGATACCCACATCTCTTGGAGCCCGGAGAAATTTCAAATCAATGTACTAATTCTCTTCTTAGGACTCTTCAATAGATATGCCTAATGTTTTAGATTTGTTTGCTGGGTGTTTGAACTGAATGTTTGATGTTACTCCCGTAGCTTACTAAGAGTAATCTCATTCGAGGAAGAATGTTCACAAGGGGGAGATATTGTAGCATCTCGCTAAGTGAAAGACCTAGAATTAGAAAGAGTCATTTTTGGAAAGAATGGAAAATCTGGAAAATTGATTAAGGTATGTAAAGTATGGGTTTTTGGTCAACTTCAAACGACCATAACTCCTATGTTAGGATGATTTAGGTGTTCTACAAAATACCGTAGGAAATATCTTTGAATTATCTTTCCAACGCCACCAAGTTTTGCCATTTTTGAGTTCGTTTGAGGGAGATATGCCCATTTAAAGTTGGGATATCTAGATAAGGAAAGTCAAAACCGGATTTTAGGAGGGTACTTTGGTCTTTCAACTACCCTATTATTTAATTTCGTTTTTGGTAATTAAGGTGAGGTCTAAACTGATTTGGTTCAGTTTACACTTTATCAAAGAGAGTTAGGGTTTTGAGAGAAGAGAAAAGAAGAGGAGAAAAAGCAAGGATTAGTCGATTTTGTGAATTTGAGTTCTTCGATTTCGCAAAGGGTTGATACCTACGAGGTATGTGAGATCACATAACGTTAGGTTAGTTCACCCACGCACCAATCATGATTCAATTCAGCGTAATTGTGTTCTTGAAAGAAAAGATTATGAGTTCTTGATGAAATTTGTTTAAGTTCTTGTGGGTTCTTGTTGAAGTTGTTGAGGAGTTTCTTGAGTTTGATTCATGAAATTAGGTGTTGTTTTGAGTAGTTTCTTACATATTTTGGTTGTGTAGTCGAATTTATGTGTTTGGGAAAAGAACCAATTGAATCTAGAGGGTTTAGAGTTGAAAGACAAGCAAGAAAAATCGGGGATTTTCTGGGCAGGGGTCTGGGGCGCTGCACCAGCCAGAGCGTCCTACTAGAGGTAATGAAGTTTGGGCTCTAGGGTGTCGCGCCAGCCGGAGAGCCCCAACCCAGGGAGACTAGGTCTTCTACCCGCTCCCACTTCTTTCCGTTTAAGTTCCCTAGCAATGTACCTAAGTTTTCTAGTTGATTTCTACACTCTAAGGTACGTCTAAACATCATGAAATCATCCATAAATATGAGATCATGAACCTTAAATCCATAATTCAATTCAAGGAAAGTTAAGAGTCAAGTCAAGAGAAGTTCATAGAGTCTTCGAAAAGACTTTTACAAATGATTTAACTTTGTTGTAAGGCTTGAGTTTTGAGTTGAGTAAAGATAAAGAGTAAAGTTCATTTCTTCAAAAGATTATACGGGAACTAAGTATTCCCAAGAGTTAAAATGTTTTCACATTTAAACAAGAAAGGAAACACCGATTTTCAAGAGAGTTATTCTAGTTTTTGAGTAATTACCTCAAATCACAGAAAGAATTTTGTTTTTAAAACATATGAGCTGAGTATATTTTGGGAGTAGTATTGAGCACCGATATGGCGACTAGTTCATAATAACTCAAGTCGCCATAAATCATGTAGCAATCGTGGGTAGAAAGGGTCATACTTTTTTGATAACACCTTAATGCTTTTTAGCATAGACTAGTGGATCCACTTAGTTGAGGCGTTCTATATCATGGCAACTTATAGGAAAGTTCTGGCAGCGTGAGCGAGACGGTGTATCATCACATTAGCTCATAGTGATGGTTGCCGGTTAGAGAAACTCCCACAGAATTATATTACTTTATTATATGAGTAAATTGAGTTGTTATTACGGTTTAAATGCTTTATATAAAATGCACCTTTATTGTTGTTTTATTTTGCATTTGAGTAGAATATCCATGAGTTGAGTAAAGTTAAGGTAAGTGTTCTTTTCAGATTTCTTTCAAGCTTATATCATGTTTAGTTTTCCCCTTGCATGCTCGTACATTCAATGTACTGATGCCATTTGGCCTGCATCTTCTAATGATGCAGATACATGTAACCAGGATCAGCATCTAGCGCCTCATTGATCCAGTTGAGCACTTAGAGTCAGTTGGTGAGCCTCCTTGCTTTCCGACGGATCCCTTTCCATATTTTTTTAGTATTTCAATTGTTAGGATGATCGGGGGTCTTGTCCCGACATCCCTCATTGTTTTAGAGGATTCATAGATGAATAGTTATAGTTCTCTAGTCTTTCCATTATCATTATATTATATTAAGACTTGAGTTTCGATTTTGGCTAAGTTTAATAATTATTTAAGTTGTTTCATGAGTTATCCCTGAGATTGCTTCTTGTTAATTAAGTCTTCCGCTAAGAGTTAAGCCAGGCCAAGGGTTCGCTTGGGGTCAGCAATGATTCTCGAGTGCCAATCCCGCCCAAGGTGTAGTCTCGGGGATTGACAAACTTGGTATCAAAGCACAAAGTTTGTGAGTACTAGGGAGTCTATGAAGCAGTGTTTGTAGAGTCCTAGTTATCGGTGTGAAGAGCACCACATCTATAATTAGGAGGCTGCAACAGTTAGGAATTATCTCACTACTTTTATACTCATTTCGTGCATTGGAGTTTTATCTCTAAAAAGTTTCTTCTAACTCGTGTTTGTGCGTGTCTTTCAGATCATGCCTCCACAAAGATCTGTCAGAGGTCGTCTGGCTAGAAGAAATGTTGAACCACAGGAACAAGGGGTACCTAATGCACCAAAAGTGCAATCCCAAGGAGAGGTCCCAAATGCTGAGTTTCGTGAGGCCATCTGGATGTTGAGCCAAGTTGTGACCAACCAAGTTTTGAGCTCGAAGGTGTTTTGGCCGAAATTTTTGTGGACGTCCGTGACGACCTATTTAATGGAATGCATTAGTTCGGAGGGAAACACTTTGACATTTTCAAGTTCAAACGAGGCCCACAATGGCAAATAGAGATTTTTCTATTTTTTGTGTGATATAGTCCATGAATATTGGATAATACGTGCACTTGACGGTTTTTTTTGCCGAAAGTTTTTGTAAGCATTTGTGACGATCTATTTAAGGGCATGCGTTAGTTAAGAAGGGCAAACATCAGCATTTTTAAGTTCAAACGAGGCTCAAAATGGGAAATAGGGATTTTCCATTTTTTCATGTGCTATAGTCCATTGATTTGGGGTGATATGTGTGCTCGGTGGTTTTTTTGCTAAAATTTTATTTGGGCATCCGTGACGACCTATTTAATTGAGTGCGTTGGTTCGGAGGAAAAAACTTTGATATTTTCAAGTTCGAAAGAGGCCCAGAACTGTAAATAGGGATTTTTCTATTTTTCATGTGATATAGTCCATGCATTTTGGGTAATATGTGCCCCTCGTAATTTTATGTTTTTTTGCCGAAAGTTTTTGTGAGCATCTATGACAATCTATTTAATGGCATTCGTTAGTTAGGAGGGGAAAATGTCTGCATTTTCAAGTTCAAAAGAGGCCCGGAAAAGGGAAATAGATATTTTCCCATTTTTCGTGTGCGATAGTCCATGAATTTTGATTGATATGTGCGCCCGACGGTTTTTTGGCCGAAAATTCTCGTCGGCGTCCATGACGACCTATATAACTATGTGTGTTGGTTCACAGGGACAAACGTAGGCATTTTTCAAGTTCAAATGAGGCCCGAAACAAGAAATAGAGATTTTTTTCATTTTTCGTGTGCTATAGTTTATGGATTTTAGGTGACATGTGCGACTAGCAGATTTTGACTGAAATTTTTGTGGGCATTTGTGACGACCTATATAATGGTGTGTGTTGGTTCGGAGGGGAAAACATTAATATTTTCAAGTTCAAATGAGGCCCAAAATAGAAAATAGAGATTTTTCCATGTCATATAGATTCAGGTTACACTTGCTTTTTCTCATATAAAACCAGATTAAACTCCAGCCCCCCATAGTAATGTTATAAAGGTCATCGATCTTTTTTCAAGGGGAGGGCTTTTCTTAAACAAGAACTTCCTTCACTTGGTACGAATTGGAGGGGGGGGGGGGGGGGGGGGGGGGGGGGGGGGGGGGGGGGGGGGGGGGGGGGGGGGGGGG
>JAJOOR010013316.1:0-49355 GCA_036250505.1 Solanum acaule | reverse complement strand
ACAAGAGTGCCAAGTGATCAAACAATCCGTACAAGTGGGCGAGTTACACAAGCGTCTTTAACGTCTTAAAGGATACCAACACGACAATGCAAAGTGACAAGAGGTAACCAAGGTGCCAAGATCAACCTTCAGATATACCAGCAGTTAAAAGAGTACAAATACAAGTTTATACACAAACCTCAGTGCTTTAGCAAAGAAACAGTCCAACACAACTTCAAGAGTTCAAACTGTAGACCAACCAATGTATCAAGGTCCTCAACTGGTTCACGAGTATATATAACCTTTAAAATACAATTAAATAACTTATTTAATCCCTAGCAGCTCAATAATATTGATGTAAAACAAGATTATCATCACAAGTAGGATTAGCCTGTACAAACACAACTATGCTCCCAAAACAGTGATTCTGGCCAGCCTAGTACCTCATGTCGCAACTAGATTTGAAAAGGAAAACGACAAAAATAGACTTTATAGCCTTCATGAAAGATATAGCTACATCTCTTAAGGTTGCAAACAAACAAGAATTACCGCAAAATATATTTCGTACAACAAGATATAGTCAAAACACTAACAGTTGTTCATACAGGATTTGAAATTCCAAAATCTGGACAGAACTTGTCCTATGTTGCGTCCAATATTTCGAATCCATAACAGCTAAATCAGAGTTTTACATAAACATAAGAGTTGTAGGTCTATGAATTATATTTCCAAATCATATTTATTCACTGTAAACTAAGTTCTAGAGCGAGAGATATGCATAAAATACCAAACACTAACCAGCTCAGAAACAGATTTGTCACTTACCAACAAGAAGTGCGTGTTCTTGAATTCCAGCCAAAAGGGCCAAGTTTTTATTTTGAAATTTTGAAGAACAACTGATTAAAGAAGGCTCTAAGGTTTTTATACTTGAAAAAAAAAACGAATTAACTCAAGGAGGTGAAAATATATATAGTCACACAAGTGATGTTTATCACTTGTACAACTGTCTGCAAAAAGGGCTGCCCAAATAGTTGTGTGCTGCCCAAAATGCATACATATACACCTATATATATATCCCTCATCTCCTTTTAAAGTTATACATAATTCTAATTAGAATATTATGAAAATACCCTAATACAATACCTTAAATTACGATCACAATTTATGTTAAGCAAGTTAGCAATTATCACAACATTTCAAGTTCCCAAAATGCGACTAAAACATATTCTAGTAATTAAGCAACGGTAAATCTATTCTATCTTCTTGCGTGCCTCTTCAAGCACTATGGGGACACCCTTACGAACCAGAGCACAACCTCTACTCAGAGGCAATACACCCCTATGCTTAGGGAAATCTATGACATAATAGCAAAACTTACTACAATAAAAGCAACCCCGATCACCTCAAGGTCTAAGTGGAAGACTATCTAATCATCCTTGGCCTCTACGACTTGATGTCTGAAGCAAGGTATGAACTAGTCAACTAGATTTACCCTGAAGCTGATAGGATTGCTTACCTCTACCTAAAAAGCTCTTATCACAAGACTGAGAACCATTGTAGCTACTCTGAAAGTAATCCCTCTCATTGCTACCTATACGAGCCTCACAAAAGAGCTCCTACATAGTACGAGCATGGTCAACTACATCCAAAAGAATCTACCCGCTGATGCCAAGGATTCAATAGTAATCCATAGCAAACGTCTCAAACCTCAAACAAAACACAAAGCTTCTTAGAGGAGGGTACCACAAACCAAAATCTGGGCTCCCAGCCTAAGTAACCATTGTATCTAGTCAACTCCCAGCCCACCTAGAAAGAGTGTCAATCAATCTAGGTCACCAAGCAACCCAGTCCACTCCCTTCTCAACTAGCAAGAGTGACCCAGGGGCGTGTCAACTCGAAAGAGGATCTCGGATATCAAGGCCACCCAGCCAGTCTGTCCATTCCCAGGGATGTAAGCCGCCTAGCTAGCAAAAGTGACTAGGGGCGTTTCAACTCTAAAGAGGGTCTCAAGTAGCCTCCAAGCCACCATGGATTGACATTCGCTCATAAAGAATAATGAAAAGGATCCAAGCCTGAAATACTCCAATTTCGAGATGACACACACCTCCGATAATGCTTCAGAGTCGCGGAGAAGGGAGAGAAGGCATAAAGTCTAACAAAGACTAAAGTTCATACTATTAGACCAAAGTTTGCTTTTCCAATCTACAAGGATCTAGTCCGTCTTAAATGATATTGGAGATGAAAAAAAAGCTACAAGACTCCCGAGTCTAAAGCAACACTAGTCTATCCTAGACTAAGGCTGAACATGCTTCAAATAACAAGTAGTAATGCAAGTAAATCATAACAGTATGCAACAACACATACAAACCCCTAGCTAGCACGATGTTACACTCGAAACAATACCGATCATCCTTAAAACATGGTTTCTAAGAAACAGAGTAAGAACAACTACGTACCTTCCCCTAATTCACAGTAATCATTATGAATTCACACATTCATCCTCAATCTAATTAGAAACACAGTCGCAGTCGACTTGTAGGTCGGCTACATACTTCAAATCACAGATCCATAACTTTTCCTTTCTGAATGGCCTCCAAATGTTGTCACACTATAAAAAATAGGATCACAATGTTAGTACGGTTGCTTAGACACCAAAATAACATAAAGCAGAGATAGACCAATTTTGGAGTCAAATGGGAATTGTGGGACATGTGCTAGTTTCAGAATTGACTTCGTCAGGAGGTCCTAAACTATGCCCCAAACTTGTGTTCCAAAATAAAATGCAATCCGAGGCCTGAATCAGTGAATAATAACACATGCACAATCAACAACAATTAAGCAAACAAAAAGCTTTGAGAAGCAAATAAAATAAAGAATTCACCTCGAACGATGGTCCACCAACATATTCCAATCATATCACAATAAAGCGTCAATAATTATGAACGCATGGGACTTTGAATCACCCAATTTCGAGCTAAAATAAGGGAGAAAATTCAATTCGAACCTTATATCCTCAGGTTGATCACGCTTGGTCTTAAAAAAAAGACTAGACGAAAATCCCTCTCCGCGAACGCAGAGGGAAAGGACCTTGGGCTCTGCAAATACGCCATAAGCCTCGGCGAATGTGAAGGGCATCGACTCCATACTTCATGAATGCACCACATTTTCTGAGAACATGGAGGCTATCATTCCTCTCCTCCACAAATGTGAAGGCAAAATGGGGCCTAAACGAGATATGCAACCCTATTCGATATTTTGAACTCAACAAAGCAGTCAAAATTCTTATACGAGGTCTTCTCGAAGAAAAATGGGTCCCACCCCAAACTCTATTTTAAGCTAAAATTTATGAGGGGGCTAAGAATTAACTTGAAAACCAAGTAATCCAAACGAAGGGTTGTTAACTCAACATTCTAGAGCTATCCGCGCTAACAAAATTCTCATTCAAGCTCGCTTACTCAGAATGTTGACTAAAGTCAAACACAGGCTTTAACTTGAAAGTTAAAACGCCTAATTGCACAAACTCGGACTGAAAGCCTCAGGAGTCTTGGTGACTTTGCTACTAGCTTAAAATGGCCCTTCCATAGCTGATAGAAATGTCAGAATTGAATATTGAGGTCATCTTCTTGAAATTTTGATAAAAATGACCATTTAAGGTTCAAAAGCTGCAAAATACTACAACTTGCACAAAAATCGAACGAACAACCAGATAACCAAACTGCTAGTCCCACCAAGTCATAAATATTTTAGGGTCGCTATAGGGACGCTGTAAACGATGAATAGAAGGCATAAACATAGAAATGACATGGAGGTCATCACAACATCCACTAGTATAAAGGAATTTCGTATGTGAAAGTAATGGTCAAGAAGTACCCGAAGGCTCAAACAAGTTAGGAAACTACTCCCACATATCCTGATCGGTCTCCCAGGTAGCCTCCTCAACTAGACGATGCCTCTAACAGACCTGAACCAGAGAAATGGCTCTCGACTGCAACCGCTGCACATTTCTTGCTAAAATGCAACTGGCTCCTTCACGAAGGTCAAACAACTATACAACTCTACCTTATCATACTGAAGCACATAAAACTCAGAGGAACATACCGGTGCAATATCGAAACATGAAACACCAGGTTGATAGATGAGAATATCGGAGGCAAACTAACTCATAAGTAACCTCTCTAATTGTTTGGAGTATCTTAAAAGGCCTAATATACACGGGGATAAGCTTCCCCTGCCTCCAAAGCTAATCACGCCCTTCATGGGCAACACATCAAGGAAGACTTTATCACCACCCGAAAACCTCAAAGGCCGCTTCCTACGATCAACATAACTCATGTTCCTACTTTGAGCTGTCTGAAGTATTTCTTGAATCACCATCACCTTGTCCAAAAACTATTGAATCAAATGTGTACCACACATCCTAGGCTTTGTAGACTCAAACCAACCAACCAACTGAAGAGTGACAAGGCCTACATATAAGGCCTCAAATGGGGTCATCTGAAATGCTAGAATGGTAGTTGTTGTTATACAAAAAATCCACCAAAGGCAAAAAATGATCCCACCGACCTCCAAACTCTAAGACATAAGCTTGCAATATGTCCTCAAGAACCTGAATAGTTTTCTCCAACTGAACATCCGTTTGTGGGTGGAAAGTTGTGCTAAGGTCAATGTGAGTGCCCAACTCCTCCTAAAAGGTCCTCTGAAAGCTAGAAATAAACTGAGCACCCCGATCTAATATAATAGAGACTGACACACCATGAAGACAAACTACCTCACAAATGCAGATATGGGACAACTTCTCGACGCTGAATGAAGACTGAACAAGGAGGAAGTATGATGACTTGGTCAATCGATCAATGATTACCCAAATGCTGTCAACACCTATAGAAATCCGAGGCAACCCTACCACAAAGTTCATGGTGATGCAATCCCACTTCCACTCCGGAATGGGTAATCTCTAAAATTCACCACCAGATCTTTAGGGTTTCATCATTCACCTATTGGCAACTCAGGAAATAGGACACACATGCTACAATATCTTTCCTCATGTCAACCCCCTAGTAATTCTGCCTCAAGTCATGATACATCTTCGCAGTGCCCTAATGGATAGTGTATCTAGAATTAAGGGCCTCACAAAGTATCAGTTTGATCAAACCCCAACTCTCAAATCACAAATGCGTCCTACAACCCTCAAAACGCCATCTGAATATAAGATTACCTAACCAACATCACCTTACAAAACTCGATCTTGAAGTGCAACTAAGGCCTAATACTAAAACTGACGGTTATGGATCTGATCAAACAAAGAGGACTGAACCCCACATAGGCTAGAACACACCTATAAGCTAAAACATCCAATCAGATCATCTAATTAGCTAAGGACTGAATGTCTAAAGCTAAAGGTTGCTACGTAGTAGATAGAAAGGCTAGACTACCCATACTCACTGCCTTCTGACTCAAGCCATCCACTAATACATTTGCCTTGCCCAAATTATAGATAATTGAGAGGTCATAATCATTCAGAAGCTCAATCCAGCAATGCTGCCTGAAATTAAGGTCCCTCTACCTCATGATGTACTGAAAACTCATGTGATCAATATAGATCTCACAACGAACTCCATAAAAGTAGTGCCTTCTGATCGTAAGGGAGAATAATATCACCGCCAACTCCAAGTCATGAGTAGGGAAGTTGCGCCCATGTAGCCTAAGCTGCCTTGACGCATAAGAAATAACCCAGACATATTGCATCATTACACAACCCAAACCAATGTTGGATGCATTCATTGTGGCACCCTGAATCGGGTCAAATGGATCATCAATCCTAGGCTTAGGGTAGCGGTTATTTACCATTATCTTATTCAACTGCCTATAATTAATACACATAAGCATCGTACCATCTTTGTTCTTTACCAATAGAATGGGAGCACCCTAAGGCGATACACTAGGCTTGATGAATCCCTTAGCCAAGAGATCCTGATGTTGAGCACTGAGACTCTTTAGCTTTGCGGGAGCCATCTGATATGGCAGAATAGAAATAGGTTGAGAACCTGGCTCATTCTTTATAGGGAAGTCAATATCATGATATAAGGTAGGCTAGGGAGTCGGTAGAAAACATATCTACAAAATCACAAACACATGGAATTGAGTCATCTGGAGGGACCTCCCTACTCACATCCCGCACATAAGCCAAATAAGAAAAACACCCGCTAGCCACTAGCCTATAGGCCTGAACAAAAGATATAACTCGAACTGGTGTGCTACTAATGGAGCCCTGCGACACCATCGGGGGAATACCATGCATGGCTAAGGTAAAAGTCTTAGAGAAATAATCCAAAAAAACATGGTAGAGGGATAACTAGTCCATGCCCAGAATCACATCAAAGTCAAGCATATCTAAAAATATAAGGTCCGTCAAGGTGTCACACCCATGGATAGTAACTAAGCAAGATTGAAACACTCTACTAACGACTCACCCACAGAGTTCGACATACATAAAAGCGCTGACATATTCTTTGAACCCATACTCATACAAGAAGCATAATACACATACACATAAGAACAGGTAGAGTCTGGATCAAATAAAGTTGATGTGGGCTGATGGCATAAAAGAATCGTACATGTAATCACATTGTCTGATTCCTTAGCCTCTGTCCTTGTTGGAGCTGCATATAGATGAACTTGTCCGCCACTTTCCTAGCCATCAATAGTACCACCCTGAGTACCCTACTATCCACTACGACGGTCCTGACCATGACCTCAACCCCAAGCTGGAGCTACTGAAGGTGGAGTTGCATGTGGAGCGAGAGAAATCCGCCTATGCAAAGGGCAATCTCTAGCCTATTGATCCGCGTCTCAATAATCAAAACAACCAGGAGATGATATTCTCCAAGAAAAACGTCCACCATGACCTTAAGCACAAGATAGGGACCCATGACTCTGACTAGAGGCAACCTCGCTTTGGATATACCGGTCACCCTTCAAAGACTGTGATAAGGCCATAATAGGATGACTAGATGACCCTACTGAAAAACTATTGATTCCTATAATAAGTATCTCTGGACTTGGAATGGGACCCGTTGTAGCTACCTTCATATCTAATTCTCTTATTGTTGCCCCTTTGGGCCTCAAAACAGAGCTGCTCAATAGTACGCTGCAGTTAACAACATCGAGAAAATAACAACCCACAGAGAGCATAGACTAACTCTCAATCTGCAACTGAAGTCTCAAACCATGGATAAAATACCCAACTCTATCCTTCTTAGTAGATAGAATCATAGTGACACGGCGGCAGAGATCATGGAACCTCACCTCGTACTCAAACACGGTCATGGAGCCTTTGTCTAATCTGGAGAACTGATCTCAAAGATGATCTTTAATGCTGCTAGGGATAAACCTGGCCAAGAAGGCCTCAGAAAACTTTGTCCAACTGACCGGAGGAAAGCCAACTGGACTTGTCAATGAAGATACGCCACCATTACTTGGATGACCGATATAGCTGGTAGGAAGTGAAGTCGGTTCCTCTCGGCTTCACTAAGCCCAAAGTATAAAGCCGCTCCCAGTAAGTAGTTGGAAACTCGTGGCCATTCTCACCCATAGCCCAGAAAACCTCGGAGGTAAAAGTCTCAAGAACACTCTGAGCATCTTCTTATCCTCTAGCGGCATAGCTCCGACCGCATTCAAGGGTTTGAATCTCCTTGGTAGTACCTGGTCCTGAGGTGCCTTTACTGCAGGCTGATCCTGCTGACCAGGTGCTGGTACAAGTGCTGGTGTTGGTGTTGGTGTTGGTGTTGGTGCTTGCTTCATTCCCCCAAGAATTGTCAAAAGCTACAATGGTTGCCTGAAGATTTGGAGCCATAGCCGTTCTGGGTGGAGGCTAAGATGATCTCGGCCCACTGCCCGATCTAGAACACGAAATGCTAGAAGGTCCATTGTCGTCTCTGGACCCCGCTCGCTATCTAGGAGTAATGTTGCACCCCTATCCGGTATAGGAGGTCTACCCCTACCCCAAGGTGTCACGTGGCGTTTACGAACCATCCTGCAAAAAGAATGGAACATCTGAGATTTCAAGAAACCAATAACAGACACGATACACGAAAGCAATACAAAAAGAGAATAATTCATAAAGACACCATGTAGACTTACAAATATAGGAGACAGACGTTTCCTCAACGATCTATAGAACTCTACTTGGTATTAGCTCTATGCAAGTGACACTGGTGAACTTGGGGCTCTGATACCAAGTTGTCACAACCCAGCCTCTTGAATTATCATGGCACCTACTGGTGGATTATAGTAGGTTCCATCATGATTTGAGAGGTTGGGTCATGACAGACGACCTCTAAGAACTCAGGGTAGGTGCTTCCCCTGGTCTACATTCCATAAACGAACGCCACCGCTGCTTGGCTGGCCATCTAGATAATAATCCATATAATATGCCCCTCTAGACTCTACTAGACTTAGGCCTCATTTGTTTTCACTAAGATTAAGACGTTTGAATCTGAATTTACATATTATTAAGATCTTGTTTGTAGATTTAAACAATGAATGATTAAGACTGTTTGTTTTTAAACACAATAAGTATTATAATTCAAATTAAATAGTAGTTCAATATAACATTAAAAAATATTAGAAAAAACGTCATTCTTTGATAAACATTAAGATATTTGAATTATAAACAAATATTTTAAGTTTGATAAAAATAAAATGGAATTATATGGACTACATATATAAATTATAATAATAAAAATAATTGTTAAGAGAAAATTAAGTCATCTTTTTTTGAAAAAAAATATCAACACAAAGTAATCTTAAATAAATAAGTGAAACATATCTATGTTCTATAATATATTTGCCCATGCACTCTTCCCTAAAATATATAATAAACATGATATATTTAAATGATTTTTAAAAAATATTATAAAGCATTCATCGTCCGATTTCAACAACACATATTTATGTAGTTGTTTTGGATTTAATCAAATAAATTTTACAATAAATTTTATCAATTTCTTGAGAAACAAGCAGCAAGAATAAATATTAAAAGCATAAGTGAATTAATTTGGATACCTAATAAAGTTTGAGAATGAGAGAGACTCGAAACTTTTTTTTGAAGAAAAATATATGTAGCACAATTTTTCCGAAAATAAAAGTGTCTTTAAAAGAGTCTGAATGTGAATAAGACTCTATCACAGATCTGATTTTTTCATACCCATTGATAGATTTTAAACTAGAAAAAACAAACGCACATAATGGCCTAATGTCTGAACCATTTAGATTCAGACCTCCATAAAGTGAAAACAAATGAGGCCTTAGTGTATACAATCTCTCATGGCCATTGGTCAAGAATTCATGATCATCTTCTCTTGGAACCCTTGAAAACCTTAGAGAAGTCAAACTCAAGAACCTGCCTAACATCTTCCTCTCTTCTACTGACGTGGTGGCCTTAAGTGGTAGGTAGAGCAACCAAGGACGATGGAGATACCTCTATCTTAGGAACCGTAGTAGTAGGCTACACTCCTAGACCCACTTGGGTCTGTGACATACCTTCTAGCATCGCTAATAGCTGAGTGATGGTCGTTTGAAGTCCCAATGCAATTGCAGGCTTGGGTGGCGGCTGTGATGGTCCCGACCCTACCAGTTTAGAGGAACATGCACCTATGTGTCTCAATGACTAGATCATGATTCACACATCCTTATCCTAATTCTTAGTTGGCACTGCAGTTCGTTCATGACCTCGGGGTCAACCTCTAGCCCTTCCCCTACCATGGAATCTACCTATAGTCTTGGGAGCATCGTCCCCAGATAGGGTACCTCTCGTGCGCACCATTTTCCTAAGAGTGAAACAAATGAGAATTCCAGAAACCAACACGACTAAGAATGCACAACATAGAATCCAAAGTAAGAATCTTCCTAAAGATTTATATAGCCTCCTGAAGATATGATATAGACATTTCTCCACCAATCCGCAGGACTCTATTGTACACTATCTTTGAATGAATAACAACGGTGAATCCAGTGCTTTGAAACCAATTTTTCACAATAAAAAAACTTGAGTCATGATGGCACTTAGTGAATTTCACCAATACGTAAGCCAACACTAAGCCCGAAAGCGCGCGGGTGCGCGCACACACACACACACATATATAAACAACCATTGAATGAGTATAAAAGTACAACGATCTATCCCAAAACCTGGTGGATGCTAGTGCAAGGCGATTAAAAATGACCAGTATAGACTAGACATATACAAATTGTCTCGAAATACAAAAGACTAATCAAAATTGTACATAAAGAGATAAGTCACCACGAATCCCAATAATCTATCCTCAATCTCCAAAACACCGGCTATAGTAAATGAGAATAAATATAGGAGACTGGAGCTATGATTTGCATTAGGGAAAAACATATAGAGTATAGTATGAATAACAAATCAATGGGTACTTAGTTGACATCATTGGTTGACCGAGCTCGCGATTGCAATAACATAATAACAAGCGAGTAATTAACTATATAATAGAGAAATAATAAAGGCATAACTAGGCATGCATCAAAGTAAAGCTACTAAGCTAAGTATTAAAGCAATAAAGTTATCTAATACTAATTGGACCCCATAAGCCCCAAAGGCACATACAAGGCATAACAACAATAATCAATAAGCAATAACCTAGTCGAACCCCCATAAGCCCAATAGGTACAAACAAAATACACTACAAGGCACAACTAAATAACGAACCCCAACATCATCCCTGAATTTGATGTCGGGATAACCCCATGTAACTTAGAACATCCTATAATCTTACATTGGAATAGCTAGTCCTTCCAAAAATCTTACATGAGAAACTCTGGCCAGAACCTAGCACATGTCACGACCCAAGGGTACACCCTAGGTGTAACATGGTGTACTTGACCCGAAGGGGTCTCATACAAGCCCTTAGCATATCATAACATAAGATAATAGAAAAGTACGGAAATTTTAAAAACTTTATCCATACAATCGAAGTCTTTTATAAAAGCAAGCGGAAGTCTTTACTACACTTTTGTATCAAACCATCTAATACAACTTAAAAAAATAAAACTCTTGGGACATAGCCCATAAAATAGTCTCAACATGAAAATAAAGACATAAGGGGCATAATGCTTTTGTCCTCTAAGCTATGAGGACTCACCAAATCTTCACTCCTTTGCACCTTAGAAACCTAGCTTCAAGTTTGGAACTCAAATCTCCGAATCCTACATTTGAGGAGAATGTAGGCAAAGTATGCGTTAGTACAAAATGTACTAAATATGTTAGCTAGCATAATCATCATAAGAGCATAATATCATAAGGGTTAGTCAACATAAGACATAATCCAATACTTCATGAAACATCAATTATAAGCTTAAGAGACAATATCATAATCATAAGTAAGGTCTCCAACATAAGCATCATATAAGCCTTACTCAACTCTTAGTCATTCATATCATAAAAGGACCATTCTCAAGTAACCTCAAAGAATACTTGTGCAATGCATGAATAGCATCCCATAATACCATCCAAGCTAAGTATCCCTTTTTGGTCATCTTAATCATAGTCTCTATACATAGTCAAGACCTGGGCTTTCATAAGTAGCTTCAAGTAATACTTGTGCAATGAATGAATGGCATCCCATAATACCAGCCACACTAAGTACCACCTTAGGCCATTATACTAATCACCTTAGGATCTCATCATTTAGCTTAACTCTCATAACCAAGGGAGTCTCTCACCTTTAGTCAATACTAACAAGGAAGGCAACTCTAGCACAATCCTATCTAAACATACATCATATAAGAGAACACTTTCTTGATTAACCCTAAGTCATACTTGTGCAATGCATGAATGGCATCCCATAATACCATTCATACAAAGTACCACTTTTAGGTCCTCATACTCATACTTCTTAGTTGGAACCTAGTCCCTCTCCTTAAACCTTAGAACACTATGAGGTACTTCCTTAAGCACATCTTAGGTCATTATTAGGTTAAACCCTATGAGATACTTCCTTAAGCATGTATAAGTCCATTAATGCTTTTGAACACTATGAGATACTCTTTCAAGTATGTCTTAGTTCATTGGATATGGAGATTGCTACTAGAAACCTTAACTCCATTATGTCAAGCTTCCATCTCATGAGACCTAACTTTGGGAAAACCCACACTCTACTACGTAAGAGTTCCCCCTTTAACTTGGATAGTCCTCACATAAACTAGGTATGGTTCTCCTTTCAACTTGTAGCCTTGACCTTACTTTGTATGACACTCCATCTCATTGTCAATATCCACTAGGGGCCAAGCATACACCCCTAGATTCACTATTAAGCCAGCTTGCTTAACATTCATGTGTCATGGAAGGATGTCCTTGACAATCAATCCATGTTCAAGTGATTCTATCACTTTATTCATTCAAGCATTTATAAGGTAGGTTAGGTGAGTATAGGACTTTCACCACAATTCTACCTATTAGACTTCTATTCATCACATTAACTTTACTCTCAAAGCCCTAATGATTCAACATTCTTGACTACAAACCTTACTCTCAAAGCTTTACTTCTTACAATCATCATATGTACCTAGATTTCAAGGCATCTTAATCACATTCTTCATTATCAAGTTATTCTAGTCATAATTCATCATAAATGTTCAATATCAATCTTTACTAGTCATGATCCCTCATATATAATTTATTCTAGTTGAATTTATGTTTACATGCTTCTATTCTTGAACAATTACTATACATGACATCAATTCTAGAAGATCACTTATGAACCCTCAATTTCACATCACAAGGCATAAACCTACATTCTTCAATTTCTTCAATTAAACAAGGATTAGCCATGCAAAACATAGAAATTCATCATAATATCATAATTCCATGCTAAATCAATCATAAATAAGTATTATCTAC
This sequence comes from Solanum acaule, assembly GCA_036250505.1. Lineage (NCBI taxonomy): Eukaryota > Viridiplantae > Streptophyta > Magnoliopsida > Solanales > Solanaceae > Solanum > Solanum acaule. The sequence goes on along the minus strand of JAJOOR010013316.1, from coordinate 36,457 downwards.
TCAATTGGAATCATACCCATCACTACCCACAACATAGGAAGAAACCCTAGCTAGAATTGGGTTTTATCTTCACAATTGGGGGAAATCTAGGGGGCTCTATGGATGGAATAATCCATGGATGAATAAGCTAACATACCTTGGATACAAAGCCTTACTAAGCTTGCAACAATGGAGCCTTGTCCTTGGCCTAAGCTCTATCTTCTTCTTCAAGTCTTGAGTTTTCAAAATAGAGGATTTTTGAGATGAAGAACTTTGGGATCTTTTGGGGTTTTGGAATTAATGACTTAGTTGGGGTGGTTAATGACTTAAAATACTTTATATAGGTGAATAAAATCGATATAAAACGACCCCCACTTAAAACCAACTAAAAATGAATTTACTAAAAGACCCTCACTTGGCAGTCCACTCCCAGGCACCACGACAGGACCTCACGAGTCGTGGTCCTGCCCGTGGTCCTTGGGCAGCTGCTTGGCTAAAGTGTCTTGGCCTCCCTCATTCTAAGGCATCTTCACGAGCCTTCCCACTAATCGTGGTCAAGACCACTGGTCGTGAAGTGGCTCGTGGTCCTTGGGCAGTATCCTTGTCCTAAGGCCTTGCCTCACACCATTCTAAGGGACCTTCACGAGACCTCCTACGAACCGTGGTCAAGACCACTGGTCATGGTGATGGTCGTGACCTTGGCCTTTGGCTTAGGCTTTGCCCCTTTGTCTTGGCACTTGCCATTGTAACCCTCAATCAAACCCTATATGGTCTTCTAAACTACGTCATGTAACACGTACCTTGATGTTTAACCCCTAAACCCCTCATTCTAAGTACGGGAAGTCTTATCTATGACTATAATCCTAATATCAAACTCTAGAACCCTAACTTAAGGCTCTAGTTTAGTCTACTAGTTTTTGGGGTATTACAATACACCCCTAAATCTTACATTGGAATATCTAGTCTTTTCTAGAATCTTACATCAGAAAGCCTTGTTAGAACCAAGCGCACCCCCAAAATCATTCATTAGAATAATTAGTTCTTTCTGTAATCTTACATCGGAAAGCCTTGTAAAAACCTAGCACACCCTAGAATCTTACATCGGAATAGATAATTATTTTTTAACATTACATCAAAATAACTAGTCCTTTCTATAATCATACATCAGAAATTCTTATTAGAACCTTGCAGTCCTAGAAACTAACATCGGAGAGGCCGATGCAACTCTAGAATCTTAAATTAGAATTGATACGTCAGAACATAGTTGGTCCCAAAATCTTACATCGTATCATCTATACAAAACCCTTACCTATCGTAGAATCTTACCTCAGAAAAGCTACCACAATAACTTTCCCCCTACAGAATCTCACCTCAAGTCGACTACAATACAGGGGAAATGGGGTCTTGAACAAGTCTAGGTAATCAACTTGCCACAACCATCCAATCATACATACAAGTAAGGCGAAGGTCATAATCTATCCTAGAGGGTCGCATCTAACCCAATTTCATTCTGACACAAGCCCTGCGGGCCTCAAAACCAATATGTAAAGAAAATCTAGCCAGACCTTGTCTAAGGCTCCACAATATCAATACTAATACCATTCTAGCCTATACATAGCTCACGAGAATAAATTTAACATCATACTGCTCATGACCAACCTAAAGAGCACTCAAAATACCCAAAATAAGGCTAATTCAATACAACTATGGAAACAACAAGGGTTCATGACAAATGGAAACTCAACACTTACCAAATTATCATGATAAAATAGTCAACATGGAAGGTCTAGGGATAGTAAGTCGTAGACTACCTCAAAGCCGAACATGCAGGCTCTAAACCTCTAAATTAGAGCTTCTCTCTCCTGAGCTGCCTCCGAATGATTCCATATTACAGAAATAGTGATCCAGGAGTGAATACGATCATTTTCACACCCAAGATATAGAAATAAAAATGGTACTTAAAATGAGCCAAAATGGCATTAATTGTGAGACCCATGTAAGAAATCACAAAATTGACCTTGTCAATGGGCTCGACCAGCTCAAGAAACTTGTGTCTTGAAGAAGGGCACAATCTAAGCTGAAACAAGCCCCGAAACAGCCTATAAAATCTCAATAAAATAGAATTTTAAGAACCAAAATGAGGATATCAAAGAAAACTTACAGTTTTAATGCATGGACAGTGAACCTAGCAACATCCGAACCCCTAAAAATTCCCAATAAAATTTCCAATGAATTCCCTTCCAATTCTAGATCTCAAAAGATGATCTGAAGGAAAAAGTAAACTGGAGTGATCAGGAAAATGTTGAAATTAATTGCCATTTCCTCATCGCGATTGCGGGAACCATGGGTTGTGGCTACAATTCTCAAGCACGGACTGTATCCATTGACCCTTCTATGTGATCACGTGGATCAAAGTCCCCAATCGTGAAGACAAAAAAAGGACCTTCATGAACGTGGCTCAATGCTTAGGGATGTAAAGAGCAAAGTTGGATGCACCAGCTCAAATGGAGTTTGCAAAATGCCTCGACGGGGGCTTGAGATTCTTTTGGAACCCTATGCAAAAAAATAAGAAAAGTCTTTCCAGAACCTAGCACACCCCAAATCTTACATCGAAATAGCTAATCTTTTCTAGAATCGTACATCTGAAAGACTTGTTATAACTAAGCACACCCCCAAAATCTTTCATGAGAATAGTTGGTTTTTTTTGTAATCTTACATCGGAAAGCCTTGTCAAAAACTAGCACACCCTAGATTCTTACATCGGATAACTAGTTCTTTCTAGAATCTTACATCAGAAAGTCTTATTAGAACCCAACAGTCCTACAATTTTACATTGGAGAGGCTGGTGCAACCCTAAAATCATAAGTTCGAATGGAGACATAAGAACCTAGCTACTCCCAAAATCTTACATTGTACAACTATACAGAACCCTAAACTATCCCAAAATCATACCTCGGAACAACTACAACACTAACTAGCCCCTCACAGAATCTCATCTTAGGTCGGCTAAAATACAAGGAAAAAGGGTTCCTAAATGAGTCTAGGTAATCAACTCACCATAACCATCCAATCATACATATAAGTAAGGCTACCTGAAGGTCACAATCTATCCCAGAGGGTCATATCTAACCCAATTTCATTCTAACACAAGCCTAGTGGGCCTAAAAAAAGGCAATATGTAAGGCAACTCTAGCCAAACCTAGTCTAAGGCTCCATAATATCAATACTAATACCATTATAGCCTATACATAGCTCACGAGAATAGATATATCATCATACTACTCATGACCAACCCGAAGAGCACTCAAAATACCCAAAATAAGGCTAATTCAATACAAATATGGAAACAACAAGGATTCATGACAAATGCCAACTCAACACTTATCAAATTTTCATGAAAGAATAGTCAACAGTGATGGTCTAAGGATAGTAAGTCGTAGACTACCTCAAATCCAAATATGCAGGCTCCAAACCTCCAAATATGATCTTTTCTCTTCTAATCAGCATCCGAATGTTGCCACATTATAGAAATAGTGATCCTGGTGTCAATACGATAATTTTCACACCCAAGTTGTAAAAGTAAAAATGCACTAAAAATGAGCCAGAATGGCATTGTGAGACCCACACAAGAAATAACAAAATTGACTTTATCAACGGGTCCCGACCAGCTCAAGAAACTTGTGCCTTGAATAAGGGTAAAATATACGCTCAAATATACCCCGAAACATCCCATAAACGCTTAAGAAATTAGAATTAAAGAACCAAAATAAGGAAATCAAAGGAAACTTACAGGTTTAATGCATGAACAATAAACCTAGCAACGTCCCAATCCCCAACAATTCCTAACAATTCCCAATGAATTTCCTTCTATTTCTAGATCTCAAAAGATGATATGGAGGAAAAGATAAGATGGAGTTATCTTACAAATGTTGAAATTAACTGCCACCTCATTCATTATCGCGATCGCAGGAACCATGGGTTGTGGTTGTAATGGTCAAGCATGGAATGCGTCCATTGAACCTTCTACGCAATCACATTGATCAAAGTCCCCAACCACGTAGACCAAAAAAAGGAACTTCAGGAATGTGACTTAAAATGTTAGGGACGTAAAGAACAAAGTTGGGTACACCTGCTCAAATTGGAGTTTGCAAAATGCCTCGACGGGGCTTGATATTCGTTTGGAACCCTATGCACAAAAATACTATGTTACCCCACTAAATTTGATAACCCTATGTAACTTTGAACATCCTATAATCTTGCATTGGAATAGCTAGTCCTTCCAAAAATCTTGCATTAGAAAGTCTTGTTTGAACCTAGCATACCCCAAAATCTTACATCGAAATAACTAGTCTTTTCTATAATCTTGCTTCAGAAAGCCTTGGCAGAACTGAGCACACCACCAAAATCTTTCATAAGAATAGTTAGTCCTTTCTGTAATCTTACATCGGAAAGCCTTGTCAAGACCTAGCATACCCTAGAATCTTACATCAAAAGAGATAATACTTTTTGTAATCTTACATTGCAATAACTAGTCCTTTTAGAATCATACATCAAAGAGTATTATTAGAACCCAGTAGTCCTAGAATCTTACATCGGAGAGGCAGGTGCAGCCCTAGAATCTTTAATTAGAATGGACATATAAGAACCTATTTTCTACCAAAATTTTAAATTGTATCAGCTATACAGAACCCTAACCTATCCCAGAATCTTACCTCGAAGTAGCTACCACAATAAGTAGCCCCGCACAAAATCTCACCGCAGGTCAGCTATAATTCAAGGAAAAAAGGGTCTTGAACGAGTCTAGGTAATCAACTTGCCACAACCATCCAATCATACATACAAGTAAGGCTACCTAAATGTCACAATCTAGCCCCAAGGGTCACATCTAACCCAATTTCATGCTGACACAAGCCCCGCGGGTCTCAAAAGTTGATATGTAAAGCAACTCTAGCCAAACCTAGGCTAAGGCTCAACAATATCAATACTAATATCATTCTAGCCTATGCATAGCTTACGAGAACATATATATTATCATACTACTCATGACCAACCCAAAGAGCACTAAAAATACCCAAATTAAAGCTAATTCAATACAAATATGGAAAAAACAAGGATTCATGACAAATGCCAACTCAACACTTAGCAAATTATTATGATAGAATAGTCAACAAGGAAGGTCTAAGGATAAAAAGTTGTAGACTACCTCAAAGCCAAACACTAGCTCCAAACCTCTACATTAGTTTTTCTCTTCTAAGTTGCCCCGAATGATGCCACATTATAAAAATAGTGCTCTTGTTGTCAATACGATCATTTTCACATCCAAGTTGTAAAAATAAATATGGGACTAAAAATTAGCCAAAATGGCATTGTGAGACTCGCGCTAGATATCACAAAATTGACTATGTGAATGGGTCTCGATCAGCTGAATAAACTTGTGCCCTGAAAAAGGGTAGAATCTAAGCTCAAACATGCCTCGAAACATCCCATAAAAGCTCAAGAAATTAGAATTAAAGAACCAAAATAAGGAAATCAAAGAAAACTTATAGGTTTAATGCATGAACAATAAACCTATCAACGTCCCAACCCCCAATAATTCCCAAGGAATTCCCTTCCAATTCTCTATCTCAAAAGATGATATGGAGGGAAATATAAAGATGGAGTGATCTTAAATGGTAGAAATTAACTACCACTACATTCCTCATCACGATCGTGGGAACCATGGGTTGTGGCTAGAATGGTCAAGCATGGACTGTGTCTATTGAACCTTCTACGTGATCATGTGGATCAAAGTCCCCAACCGTGAAGACCAAAAAGAGGACCTTTATGAATGCAGTTCAAAGCTTAGGGACGTAAAGAACAATGTTTGGTGCACCAGCTCAAATTGTAGTTTAGAAAATGCCTCGACGGGGGCTTGAGATTCATTCAGAACCCTATGAAAAAAATAAACTATGTTACCCCACCAAATTTGATATTCTGGACTCAATAAAGATGTCAAAACTTCCACCGAAGGTCATTTGGACAAATAGTGGGTCCCACACCAAAGGCTCTATTATCGCTACAAGGTTGCTCAAAATTAGTTTGAAAGCCTCGAGATCTAAACCAAATATCCATCTAGACCAAATTCAATGTTCTAGAGCTAATGGAAGTCAGTTACCTAAAATTTTTAACCAAAGTCAACCGTTCAAATTTTAAAAGCTCCAAAATAGGAATACTTGCATAAAACACAAATAAACGATTTGGCGACCAAACTATATATCAGTCCCAACAAGTAATAAATGACTTGAGGTCACTATAAAAAAGCTTTAAATGCTGAAAATACAAAAAACATAGAGAATGACCTAGAGGGTTATTACATGTACTACTACTACTTACGATTTAAGGGCATTTGTGGACATTTTTCCTTAGTTTACTTTAATTACACATGTTGAGGAGCTTCGATGGGACTGCAAAATGTCTCGAGAAGACTACAAGCAGCCAACGAGGTGATTTCAGAATTATTACTTTATGTAGAAACTACAAATACATTGCACCATCGTATACTGCACGATATTTCTTATATGCTTATAGGAATGTTACTTCATTTATTATTGTTATAAAAATAATTATTATTATTATTATTATAATCATCATCATCATCATCATTATTTTTACGGTATTACTATCATGTTCTCTCTATTATAATGTATTTTTTGAGCTTAGTAGACCTATGATGCCTACTGAGTACCCCATGTTTTGATACTACTACTCCACTTCAACATCTTTTTCAGATGCAGCTCCTAGTTTGAGTCACTATTGATCTTTACTTGTTTGAGGCTCTTTTGTTGTTCGAATTGTGGTGAGCTCTTGGCATCCAGAGGCTTGTTGCTCCTCCTTTTGTATTTACTATCTATATTTTGTGTTTTCTTAGAAATTGATGTTTTTTATAGATTCATTTTGTACATTAGATGTTCTTGTACCGGTGACACTAGGACGGGGGGATTTATTCCTATGTATATATTTATTTTCTTTGTGGTTTCATAGGTCCCATATTGTATATTTTATACTACTATTTGTATATCTATATATGGTGGTCCATTTATCTCTTTGTTTTTGGCTTACCTACTTTAGGGAGGGGGGTTATAGTACGTTGTCATGCCTCAAATTTTGGATCATGACAATAAGCTAATAGAATGATCAATAATTGTAACACCCAAAAAACAAGTAGGTGAAACTAGAGACTTATGTGAGAGTTTTAGAGTTTGATGTGTAGATTAATGTTGTAAAATTGCTTCCCGTACTTAGAATGAGGGGTTTAGGGGTTAAACGTCAAGGTACGACTCCCCAAGGACCAACCAAGGGTCCTTGAGGACGACCATAAAGCCTAACCCCAAAACTGCCCAAAAAGGGCCACCTACGGATGGCACCTATGGCCAGTAGGTGGACCCACGCCCTGTGGATGGGTGTCGTGGGTCAAAAGCCAAATTGAGGGGCTGTATACCATGGACCTACAGATCTGCAGGATGCCCCGTAGACCCACCCACGGTCCGTGGGTCATGGGCATGGGTCGTGCATGCAAGTCTGTCCAAGTTCGACCAAAGGTAAGGTCTTTTAGGTAATTTCCTTCTTAGTTAGTTTATTGTAGGGTCATTTTACATTATTTTAATAGACCTATATAAGGGTTTTTTAGCCATTAAATAACCCTTACTCTTCATAAAGCCCAAACCCAAAATCATAACCAACTTTCCCCCAAATATTTCTGTCTCTACAACTCCATAAAAGAAGAAGGTGAAGTCTAGGATTGAATGGGCTGTCTTTTCTACTCAATTTCCTTGTATTATGCATGTTCTTGATGAAATCCATGTTTAGTAAGAAAATGAGTTTTTATGATTGAAGTTCCTCATGTTGTTGTGCATTAAGTATGAGTTGCCTATTTGACTTCATGAGATGAATGGATGAACATGCTTTTGTATGATTTTGAAAGTAATTGCATATTGACTCCTTCATGATGTGTTAAGCATTCTTTAAAGCTTGAAGAAGGTAATTCCTCCAATGATATGAGAAATGTTGAAGTTTTCATCCATAATGGGTTGTTAGATATAGTTCCTACTTCCTTGTGTTGCATTGAGTATGTTGAGATGGAGTTGATGTTTCCTCCCTTAAATTGAGCATTGTTTGATGTTTCATGCATGATGGGTTGCTAGTCTTGAGTCTTTAATTCTGTAAGGTGCCTAGATCGTCATTTGAGGACGAATATTCCCAAGGGGGAGATATTGTACCACCCAGAAAACTAGTAGGTGAAACTAGAGCCTTATGTGAGAGTTGTAGAGTTTGATGTGTGGGTTAATGTTGTAAAATAGCTTCCCATACTTAGGATGAGGGATTTAGGGGTTAAACGTCAAGGTACGACTCCCCAAGGACCAACCAAGGGTCCTTGAGGACGACCCTAAAGCCTAACCCCAAAACTGCCCAAAAAGGGCCACCTACGAATGGCACCTACGACCAGTAGATAGACCCACGCCACGTGGATAGGTGTCGTGGGTCAAAAGCCAAATTGAGGGGCTGTAGACCATGGACCTACGGACCTGCAGGACACCCCGTAGACCCACCCACGGTCCGTGGGTCATGGCTGTGGGTCGTGCCTACATGTCTGTCAAAGTTCGGCCAAAGGTAAGGTCTTTTAGGTAATTTCCTTTTTATATATTTTATTGTAGGGTCGTTTTATATTATTTTAATAAACTTGTATAAGGGTTTTTAAGCCATTAACTAACCCTTACACTTCATAAATCCCAAACCCAAAAATATAACCAACTTTCCCCCAAATATTTCTCTCTATAAAAGTCCATAGAGGAAGAAGAAAAAGAAGAAGAAGGAGGTGAAGTCTAGGGTTGAAGGGGCTGTATTTTCTACTCAATTTTGTGGAGATTCTTAAATAAGTTATGGTAGCTTTTCATCTATGGGTAGCCTTCACCCATAGAGTCCCTCCAAACTCGATGTCAAACTTGTGACTTTACCCAAAAATCTAGGGTTTTACTCTAAGTCATGGATTCACTTAAAAAATGTTTCCAATGGTTTAATTGCTTTATATTATGATCAAATTAATGATTATTTAATGTTTTAAAGATGAATTCCTCAAGAATCCATGAATTCCCCCAATTTTTCCAAATCAAATCTTAAAGTGTGGGTATTGATTGATGTGAATAGAATGTTATCGAATTATGAATGTTATGGATTGACTACTTGAATCATGTATTAATTAAGGAATTTTCATGGCTGTTATGTTGAATTTTCCCCAAGAAACCATTTAGTCCCCATGTCCCCAATTTATGAACTTGTGATGTGGGTGAATTATAGAAAGATGAATATCATGAGAATGTGCTTATAGTAATTGAACTATTTGAATTATGTTGTTATCCATGTGTAATATAGTAAGTCTAGATGTGTTGATGAATCATAATCATGATGTTTATGTACATGCTTTATGAATACTTGGAAAGTAATGTTATTATGACTATAATGTAATTGTGATGATGTGAAAGGCTTTCCTCACCTAAATGAATCGGTAGACTAATGGCATCCCTTTCATGTGTGAATTAAAGTAATCTTGATTGATATACCTTGAATTGGTAGGCTAAGGACATCCACTTCATGTGTAATGAAAAGTGATCTTAATGAACCTTGAATCGGTAGGTCAATGACATCCCTTTCATAAATGACTAATGAAGTATTCTAAGGCTTTGTCTTGAATCGGTAGACCAATGGTATCCTTTTCATGATGAGTCCATGAAATACTATAATGATGAACCTTGAATCGGTAGACCAATGGTATCCCTTTCATGAGGATTCAATGAGCTATTCTAATTATGTACGTTGAATCGGTAGGCTAATGGCATCCCTTTCATGTGTGTGTAATAATGTACCTTGAGTCAGTAGGCCAATGACATCTCTCATGTGTATGAATGTTAAAAGATTATTAACTACTCCATGGGAATTTAATGCTTAGCATCAAGTGGATATTGTGAGGTGGAAGCTCTCCCCATGTTAGGTCGGGTTTGTAGTAACAACCTCCTTATCCCATAACTATGTGCCCAAATAGGTTATTAGCTAGTGGATCCACCTAATTTAAAACATTACCGGTTTTACCTTAGGTAAGTAGATCAACTCTTTTCGATGTGGGACATGACACCGGATTCCATCATTTTCTCACATGGTCTATGTCAGTTAGGGCTTATTCCCATCATGAACAAGAATGTGAGTTATGTACTATGGTTACTTAAGAAGCTCTATGAAGTGTGGTGGGGGTATGAGACTTCATCCATGCATTGCACAAGTAAACTTTGAGAGTGGTTGTGGTGTGTTCCTCAAATGTTATAATGTCTTATGAAATGAATATGCTTGTAATGATGCTATTGAGAATGTTGATATGAAGGCTAAATGTAAGGATGTATGCTTAACTTGGATTGTTGCCATATGTTGCTTTCCTTGATATGACTTGTTTAATGTGAATGTTCCTTGTTTATCAGTATGAACTAAGGATGACATCAAAGAATGGTAAGTATGATAATGGGGGCCTAAAAGTGGTACTTAGTGTAGATGGGATTATGGGATCTTTATCTATACATTGCACAAGTATAACTTAGGGTTACTCATGAAATGGGCAGGTCTATTATGTTAAAATGATTTATATGATGAATATGTTTGTGACTTATGCTTTTATACTAATGTGCATGATGATTTCTCAAACTTAGTAAAGTGCATTATTTTCAACAAAAATGCCCTTTTTAGAATGTTTTAAAGGTTTCTATGCATGACTATCATACTTAGTGCATTTTTGTGCTAACCCATATTTTCTACATTTTTCACAAAATATAGGGTTCGGCGATATCGACTTCCATCCTCGTGGCTAGGATCATAGTAGATCAAGAAGAAGAAGTTTGGTAAGTCCTCGTAACATTCGAGGGCTTGACCACTATGTCATTTAAGTCTTTGATGTTATGTTTAGAGTTTTTGTATGGGCTGTGCCCCAAAGTTTTAGTCTTAATGGTTATAGATGGTTTGAGACAAAGTCTAGGCTTCCGCTTGTTTTATAAAAGACTTCGATTGTAAAAGAAAAAGTTTGAAATTTCCGTACCTTTTTCTATTATCTTAGGTTATGATATGCTATGAGGCTTGTATGTAGCTTTTTGGAGTCTTGTACGCCGTGTCACATCTAGGGGGTACTTCTGAGTCATGACAAACTTGGTATCAGAGCACAAGGTTTTGGGATGGTTCTAGGATTGTCTCAACCACGTCTAGTAGAGTCTTGTTCATAGTGCGAAGTGCGCCACATTTATGAATATAAAGCTATTGGATGTTAGAAAATTTCACTTCTTCAATCTTTAAGTCGTTCCATAGAGTTTAACTCTATAAGGTTTCTCTCCTTCTCCTTATTCGAGGGTCTTCAGGATATGACCACTTGAAGGGCTCATGCTACTAGGATCGAGGGAGAAAAGGTTGGTAGTGATACCAATTATGGCTTTGTGACTAGATGGGGCTTGAAGTGATACATGTAGATGATATCCTTTGGTATGAATGGGTTGCATTATGGTTATATTTGTTGGTTGGTAGAACCCAACTTAGTCATGATGAGTTTTAGGGTGTGTTAGAGGATTTGATGAATAGGGTGTTTAAGTGATGCCTAGAGATGTTGAGTGAGTAGACTCTTTTAAAAGAGGGTAGAAGAGTAATTCTCCATGGTTTAGAATCATCTTGTGTGAAGGATTAGTGATAATTTTGGACAACCTTAGAGTTGAAAGAAATGGTGCTTAGAAAAGTTCGTATATGTTTACTCCCAAGGGGGAGATAATGTGCTTAGATAGCAAGGTCATTGAGTGTTCTAGATGTTCATGATTTGGATTGGCTTGAAATTCTCACCTTGAGAGGTGTAGTGAGTTTGAGAAGTTTGGTCCCCGTTTGGTAGGCTCATATGAGATCTTAAGTGATGTTGGTAAGGTTTCTTGTGAGCTAGAGTTCTTAAATGAGAACCTCTCAAATTTAGAAGTACCGGTAAAGGTCTTAGACCGGCAAGTTAAGAAATAGAAGAGTGAAGAAATTGCTTTCATGAAAGTGTGAATGAGTGGTTTTTGAGTGAGGGTTGTAGGTGAAAGTGCTACTTGGGAGGCCAAGGTCCAATGAGATATCCTGATATCCTTATCCTTCCTTCTATTCCTTATTTAGCTTGATATGATAAGTTTCCCTTGAATTGTTTCATGATTGAGGAGTCTTGGAGTTATATGTGTTCCATAATTTCCTTGTATTATGCATGTTCTTGATGAAATCCATGTTTAGTAAGAAAATGAGTTTTTATGATTGAAGTTCCTCATATTTTTGTGCATTAAGTATGAGTTGCCTATTTGACTTCATGAGATGAATGGATGAACATGCTTTTGTATGCTTTTGAAAGTAATTGCATATTGACTCCTTCATGATGTGTTAAGCATTCTTTAAAGCTTGAAGAAGGTAATTCCTCCAATGATAAGCAAAATGTTGAAGTTTTCATGCATAATGGGTTGTTAGATGTAGTTCCTCCTTCCTTGTGTTGCATTGAGTATGTTGGGATGGAGTTGATGTTTCCTCTCTTGAATTGAGCATTGTTTGATGTTTCATGCATGATGGGCTGCTAGTCTTGAGTCTTTAATTTCGTAAGGTGCCTAGATCGTCATTCGAGGACGAATGTTCCCAAGAGGGAGATATTGTAACACCCAGAAAACTAGTAGGTGAAACTAGAGCCTTACGTGAGCGTTTTAGAGTTTGATGTGTGGGATAATGTTGTAAAATGCCTTCCCGTACTTAGGATGAGGGGTTTAGGGGTTAAACGTCAAGGTACGACTCCCCAAGGACCAACCAAGGGTCCTTGAGGAAGACCCTAAAGCCTAACCCCAAAACTGCCCAAAAAGGGCCACCTACGGATGGCACCTACGACCAGTAGATGGACCCACGCCCCGTGGATGGGTGTCATGGGTCAAAACCAAATTGAGGGGCTGCATACGGACCTACGACCTGCAGGGTTCCCCGTAGACCCACCCACGGTCCGTGGGTCATGAGCGAGGGTCGTGCCTGCAAGTCTGTCTAAGTTCGGCCAAAGGTAAGGTCTTTTGGGTAATTTCCTTTTTAGTAAGTTTATTGTAGGGTCGTTTTATATTATTTTAATAGACCTATATAAGGGTTTTTAAGCCATTAACTAATCCTTACACTTCATAAATCCCAAACCCAAAAACATAACCAACTTTCCCCCAAATATTTCTCTCTCTAAAACTCCATAGAAGAAGGTGAAGTCCAGGGTTGAAGGGGCTGTATTTTCTACTCAATTTCGTGGAGATTATTCAATAAGGTATGGTAGCTTTTCATCTATGGGTAGCCTTCACCTATAAAGTCCCTCAAAACTCAATTTCAAACTTGTAACTTTACCCAAAAAGGTATGGTTTTACTCCAAGTCATGGATTCACTTCAAAAACTTTTCTAATGGTTTAATTGCTTTATATTATGATCATATTGATGACTATTTACTGTTTTTAAGATGAATTCCTCAAGAATCTATGAATTCCCCTAATTCTTCCAAATCGGATCTTAAAGTGTGGGTATTGATTGATGTGAATAGAATGTTATGGATTGATTACTTGAATTATGTATTAATTAAGGAATTTGTATGGTTGTTATGTTGAATTTCCCCCAAGAAACCATGAAGTCCTCATGTCCCCAATTCATGAACTTATGATGTGGGTGAATTATAGAAAGATGATTATCATGAGAATGTGCTTGTAGTAATTGAACTATTTGAATCATGTTGTTATCCATGTATAATGTAGTAATCCTAGATGTGTTGATGAATCATGATCATGATGTTTATGTACATGCTTTATGAATACTTGGAAAGTAATGTGATTATGTAATTGTGATGATGTGAAAGGCTTTCCTCACTTAAATGAATCGGTAGGCTAATGACATCCCTTTCATGTGTGAATAAAAGTAATCTTGATTGATATACCTTGAATTGGTAGGCTAAGGGCATCCTCTTCATGTGTAATGAAAATGATCTTAATGAACCTTGAATCGGTAGGCCAATGTCATCCCTTTCATAAATGACTAATGAAGTATTCTAAGGCTTTGTCTTGAATCGGTAGAACAATGGTATCCCTTTCATGTTGAGTCCATGAACTACTATAATGATGAACCTTGAATTGGTAAACCAATGGTATCCCTTTCATGAGGATTCAATGAGCTATTCTAATGATGTACCTTGAATCGGTAAGCTAATGGCATCCCTTTCATGTGTTTAATAATGTACCTTGAATCGGTAGGCTAATGGCATCCCTTTCATGTGTGTGTAATAATGTACCTTGAGTCGGTAGGCCAATGGCATCCCTCTCATGTGTAAGAAAACAAAAAGGGAATTAACTACTCCATGGGAATTTAATGCTTAGCATTGAGTGGATATTGTGAGGTGAAAGCTCATCCCATGTTAAGTCAGGTTTGTAGTAACAACCTCCTTATCCCATAACTATGTGCCCACATAGGTTATTAGCTAGTGGATCCACCTAAGCATAGATATTACCGGTTCTACCTTAGGCAAGTAGACCAACTCTTTTCTGTGTGGGACATGACACCGGATTCCATGATTTGCTCACATGGTCTATGTCGGTTAAGGCTTATTCCCATAATGAACTAGAATGTAAGTTATGTACTATGGTTACTCAAGAAGCTCTATGAAGTGTGGGTGAGGGTATGGGACTTCATCCATGCATTGCACAAGTAGGCTTTGAGAGTGATTGTGGTGTGTTCCTCAAATGTTATATGTCTTATGAAATGAATAAGTTTGTAATGATGCTATTGAGAATGTTGATATGAAGGCTAAATGTAAGGATGGATGCTTAACTTGGATTATTGCCATATGTTGCTTTCCTTGATACGACTTGTTTAATGTGAATGTTCCTTGTTTATGAGTATGAACTAGGGATGACATCAAAGAATGGTAGGTATGATAATGGGGGCCTAAAAATGGTACTTAGTGTAGATGGTATTATGGGATCTTTATCTATACTATGCACAAGTATAACTTAGGGTTACTCATGAAATGATTCTATTATGTTAAAATGATTTATATGATGAATATGTTTGTGACTTATGCTTTTATACTAATGTCCATGATGATTTCTCAAACTTAGTAAAGTGCATGTTTTAAAAAAAAAAAGTCCTTTTTAGCATGTTTTAAAGGTTTATATGCATGAGTATCATACTTGGTGCATTTTTGTGCTAGCCCATATTTTCTACATTTTTCACAAAGTGTAGGGTTTGGTGATATCGACTTCCATCCTCGTGGCTAGGATCATAGTAGATCAAGAAGAAGAAGTTTGGTAAGTCCGCATAGCAATCGAGGGCTTGACCACTATGTCCTTTATGTCTTTCATGTTATGTTTAGTGCTTTTGTATGGGTTGCATCCCAAAGTTTTATTCTTAATGGTTATAGTTGGTTTGCGACAAAGTCTAGACTTCCACTTGTTTTATAAAAGACTTCGATTGTAAAAGAATTTTTTTTAAATTTCCGCACCATTTTCTATTAACTTATGTTATGATATGCTTAGAGGCTTTTCGGAGTCTTGTACGCCGTGTCGCATATAGGGGGTACTCCTGGGTCGTGACACAAATATATCCAAAAAAAAGATGCACATAGATAATTAAAATTTATAACAATTCATGCTACTATGTTATTAAATAGGATTAGTGATATTGTTTTTGTCACACCCCGAAGCTACCCCCAAGATGCGGACACGGGACCTAGGATCACGAGTGACCTCAAGCTAACCCTGCTGGTATATCATAAGCATACTGAATAAATTGAAGTAAGAAAATATTGTGCTGAAGCTAGATCATAAGATAGATTGAAATGATGGGGAATACCCATATACTGTCTGAATATATGAAAATCGAGAGTTTAACAACGGCTGAAAAGTCAAACTAAAATACTGAAGTTGAAACTAACTATGTCTGAAATAAGCCTCTAACTGACTAGAAGTGTTGGGACATGCCCCAACTAAATCTAACAAGAACTGAAAATAAAGATTAAAATAGAAAAGATAATCATGTCAATCGTCCTCGAAGAATGAAGACTCACCACTGATGCTGTTGAACTGGAGATCGGGAACCGATCTATACGTGATCTGGAAACTGAGGACCTAAACCTACATCACAAGGAGATGTAGCGCAGAGTATGCGTCAGTACTTGAAAGGTACTGAGCATGCAGGATAGAGTAAAGTTGAACAATAAACATAACTGAACAAACATATAACTGAGCAATGATATAAGATAAGCATAAATGTTATACTGAAAATATTGAAAATGAAATGATTGAATGCAATGACCAAGTTTATAACATGCTGAGACTGAAATCTAACTGTAACTGATAATATGGTCAATGCAATAGAATTTGACCGTAAGGGAGCTACTAATAACCGACATAAAACCACACGAGCTAAATGTGGAGTCCGATGTATACGCCTCATCGAGAGGACCCAATATACCCTGCTAGAGGTATAGAGGCATGACTAGCGTGATCACTAAATTGATGCCCACAGTGGGGACTTAAACCCTATGGGGCACGTAGTTCTGGGACTTGAGGGTGACTGACCCTAGTCCACTCGGTATTAAGCTACTCCCAATTGATTATGAAATTAACAATTTATGATTTGAATTTCTGTAATACAAGATAACTCAAAATACTGACATGCTAACTGAAAGTGCAGCATTAATATACTGATAAAGAGACATACAAATCTGAGGCATGTACAACTAAGATAACTGACCTAGCATGTGTAATTCATGAACTAAAAGAACTACATAGCTAGGGTTCCAAATTTATGAAAGAATCTAGGCAAAACAATACTAATATCATGATAATCTGATTAGGAACATCAATTAGCTAATTCATAATAATTTGCTGAAATTCTAGAAACCCTAGGTCTAGATAATATGGAGGGAATCAAGAATCTGACTGAATTCTAAGGACCTAATAGTTGAAAGGAACCCACTAGTGAAATCCTACATACCTGGTGACGAAATTCACGGAGAAATCTTTTGATTTTGGGGATGGAACTGATGAAAACTCGCTACATTCTTGAACTAGGGATGCTCGACTTTCTCCTCTATTTTGCTCTACGTTTGATGAATTTTGGTGAAGAATTGATTAGGATAAGTTCTAATCAGTTTACTAGGCTAAAACTGACCAAAACCACGTAGTTTAGGGGTTAAATGACGTAGTTTAGGGGTCCAATGCATAACGAAAAGACCAAACCACCCCTGACTTAAAAGTTGTTGAAGCCACCGACGGACAGTGGATGGACTGATGGTCTGTGCAGGTCGGCCGTCGTTCACCTTCTGAGACTTGATTTTTGAGGGTTTGACATATGGCCCTAGACCACGGAATACGGATCGTGGCCTGACCTACGGTCCGTAGGTCCTGGCGTGGGCTGACCCTTAGCTGATTTTCTGGGGGGTTCTGGGACTGAAAGCTGGGGCTGACCCATGGCCCTGGACCTCGGACCATGGCCGACCTACAGTCCGTAGGTCCCAGCGTGGATGGACCCTTAGCTGGATTTTTGGACTGCTTCCGGGGAGGACTGCAGGTGTGCATCCACGGACCACCAGAACGGACCGTGGGTCACCCTACAGTCCATGGGTTGCACTTGCAACTTCTGGAAATCTGTTGGTTGATCTGTTTTCGGATATGGGGTGTTACAATTTTGCTTTTAAGCAATCAAAATTGTGCATCGCTAATTCATTTTTAAGAAAATATTATATGTTGTGAAAAAAATTTATAATTTTATCCACTTAACTATAAGTGAATAAAATTCATTATATAATTAAAAATCCAATTATATATTTTTTCAAACAAAAAAAAATAGAAAAATATATTTCTTACAACAGATGGGAAAACATGAAGAGAATCATCTACAAGTCAAACAAAACAAAAATGTAAGTATTGTGTTTTCTTTCAACAGTTTTGTGCCAAATTTTTGTTTAATGAATTATCAAAAATTTATTCATGGAGAATTATTTCCAAAAATATCCCTAGAAAAATTTCTTACTTTCACTATTTTTGTAGAAAGTTTTTAGTATTTCTTGTAAAAAATATTGTAACGCCCCGAAAATTTCCAAGCTAAGGCCCAAACCATTTTTCATTTGTGTGTAAGATTGTATCAGCTGATTCTTAAACTATCCTTAGGTTTTAAGGACAATTCTTTAGTGTGAGAATGAATTTGTATATGAATTAATGTCATAATGACCCCCCAAAGTTGAGTTGAAAGCTTCCTTACCGATTAAATTTTGACATAAGATTCTACATAGGTCAACTTCAAATGATCACATCTCTAAGCACATAAGTAATTTGGTGGCTCATGACCTATCAAATTGAAACTCTATGAGTCCTCTTTCCAACACCACCAAATTTTTCTCATTTCGAGTTCGGAGTAAACTATGGCATTTTACCAAAGATTTCCACATCAGAGTTTCATGAAGTCAATTCCTACGATCTACTTCTACGAGCCGTAGAAAATTCTACAGCCCATACTGTCAAGTCGTAGGAAAAGTTCAAACAGTCAAATTTTGGGGTCCAATTCATACAGACCCATTCTACAGGTCGTAGGAACTTCTACGGGCCATAGTTTGGGCCCGTCGAATGAACTTTTGAGCCTTAAAATTCAATATAAATTCCACGGATGGGATCTACTATCTTTAAATCAAACCACGAATCGTAGATGGCCCTATGAAAGGTTTTTGACAGTTTTTAAGAAGAGTAGTTCAACCTTTTCTCACCCCTTCTAAGCCTAAACCCCGATGTTTTACACCTAAATGAGGTTCTAAATAATATTAATCGACCTTATTACTCTCATTAACATTTCCAAATCTTAGATCAAGGGTCCAAGATGAGAAAGCTAGGGTTTTCAAGTGTTCTTCCAGTTTCATCAAGTGCTTTGTTCTTCCATGTATGTGAGGATATTCATAGTGTTGGACTAGTTCATCCTCACGCCCTACGTCTAAATTCAGTTAGTAGTAAGTTAATCTAGTGTTCTTTCCTCAGTTATATGAAACTCTTAACTTATGAGATTTCGATACTTTATGCATTGAACTCCTTGAATTATTGTTTATGCTTGTCGTTCCACATGAAAACTATATATTGAATCTTTCCAAAAGTATTTTGAATTGATAAGTTCCTTACATTGATTTTGAAAACTAAAGAGAGTTTAAGAGAAATTTTAAGCATGGTTTTCAAAGAGAATTTAAGGGGACATGATTGGTTTCGAAAGTGTCATTTTTACCTTGAAAAGAGAACACTATTTTCATAAAAGTACATAGAGTTTTCAGAGTAATTTAAAACTACTTAGTACAACTTTAGTCACTTCTTAAAGAAGTCTTTGAGAGATTATCTCAACCCAGAGAATAATGTACGTGAGCTTTTCCGTTATATATATATATATATATATATATATATATATATGGGACTAGTATTGAGCATCGATATGGGGTAGGAGTTCATAAAACTCAATTCCCATAAACTACGTAACCCGCGTATGATAGGATTATACCGACATTCAGAGGACTCCTCATTGCCTGAAGAAGACCCTTTTAATGGATCCATCATTTTAGTCACCTTCTATACTACAACAAGATATATGATAGCTCTACCAACATGGATAAAATGTTGTATCATCACAAGGCTCGTAGTGATGGTTGTCAGTTAAAAAACTTTCTAGTAAAGTAAAGAGTATTATATATATTATGCTTATGCTTTACTTCAGTTGCGTTATATTTCAGCCTCTCAGTTCAGTTATTATTTCACTCAGCAATATTACATACTCGTACATTCAATGTACTAATGTCATTCTAACTGCATCATTTTATGATGGAGTTATAGGCATTTAGGATCATCAACAAGCGTTTCATTGAGATCACCCGGTCACTCATAGCTTTCGAAGGACACCCGTCTTTAGTTTAATTTTAGCAGTTGTTTAAGGTTGTTATGGGTCTTGTCCCAACGCTTATCTTAAAATAATAAAGGCTTCACATATAGATAGTATTGAGAGTCTTTCAGTATTGCTATTGAGATGTTTTGTTAAAACTATAACTACTTTCATTCAGTATTTTCAGATAGTTTAATTGAGTACATTGACTTAATGATTTAATTCAGTTTTAAAGTCTATATCTGCTTGAGTCAGTCTTCCACTATGTAGTCAGTCAAGTCAAGTGTTCACTTAGGGACCAACAATGGTTCTCGAGTGCTGCTCACGTCCAGGGTGTAAGCTTGGGGCGTGAAAAATATTTACCGATATTTATAAGCAGAATCAAAATTTCCAAGTAATTGAGTTAATTATTTTCTAAGTCATAAGTAATGATAATCAAAGATGGTTTCTCCATCGAACTTTTTGATTGATTAATTTGCAGGAAACTAAATTACTTGAGACTTTTGTATAATCTCCATGAAAACTGTCAAGTAATTCACATTTTTCTTGTAATATGCATATTACATAAATGAATGGAATATCCAAATGCTACAACATATAGTCATTTATTCAATATACTAGCTACCTCCTTTCATTATAACAATATATATTTCCATAAAATCAAAAATTCATACTTTTTGATTTCCATTTTCAATCTAAATGGAATAACAAATTCTAGACTCTAGATCTACTAGGTTCTATATATAGGTATTACCTTTTTATTTTACAAATGTTTTGCAACTTGCATTTCTAAGCTTTCAATCACATGCTCCAATTCAATAATCTCCTCAACAGATGAGATTTGTTGCCTGAAGTGGTGAATTCCAGATTCAATTTTATGTCCCATTTCCTCCAAACTTGCATGCATTTTCATGTTTTCCTCATGTGCATTCTTCCATTTCCTCTTCATTGATCGATAGCCATCAAGTGAACTCAACAATTGTTCAGAGAGTGCCTTATTTGTTTCTACCTTTATCTCTTGTTTTTCTTTACTACCTTCATGTAATCTTTCTACTAAACACTCATTTTTATCCTTTAATTCATTAATGAGATCCTCCATTTCATTGACTTCATGAACCTTTTTTGATAACTCCGCTGTCATAATTTCTTTTTCCTTCCCTAAGCTCCAACACATGACTTCAAGTCTCTTTCTTGCTACCAAGCTTGCGTTTAGCTGCCTCTTTAATCCTTCTTTTTCATCGATCATTGCCTCATCCTGCTTCTTTTCCTTTCGAACATTATTAGTAAGCTTAACATCTGTGTAACACCGCCTTAGTTTAGATTCGGATGATCTCTTGTCACCAAAAGATTGACATTTCTTAATTCGTGTCCTAACATTATCAAGAATTGTCATCATAGTTGCCACCCTCAACATTCTTAGGCCATCTGTGTTTTCTTTATTACAAGCATCTTTTTGGTCTTGAATTAACTTTAACAATAACTTAAAATTTGATGCAACACCTAAAAGAATAAACAATTGGAAAAAGAACAATGAGAAAATATGGTGATCAAATTATTAAAATTATGTCAATACTCTGCTTTATAGTTGATTACAAATAATTTAAATTCTTATAAATATATGTTGGTGATGCACATGTTTTCTTCTAATAAAATAAATGCCTTAGGTATTGAACTCTTTTTTTCTTCTTCGTATTTATTATTTAAGAAAATTCTTATTCATATGATGGAGGAGTAACTAAAGAAAAACAAAAATATAACAAGCCAAACATAGAAAGAAAAATATAAATTAAGATAACCATCAAGAAAAAATATAAGAGAAAATATTACCTTCTAAAGCAGAATCATTATAGGATTGTTCAGACGTTGGAGAAGGAACTAAATCATGAAATGAATTTTCCTGAACACTATTCATGGTACAAAATGTCAATTCTATAAAGAAGCAAAGAAAATTTGAATGATGATTATGAGGAAAATATTGAAATGAGAAGAAAGATTATTCTTCTTAATTTTGTGTGTTTTCTTTTTGTGTTTTAATATTATTAGAGAGATCCAAAGAAGATAGGTTGCTTTGCAAACCTTCTCTTTGTTTCTCTCTTCCTTCTTTCTACCATTCGTACATGAGATTTGTTTTTTCTTTGTCTTTATTTTAGTTGTTTTTTGTTGTTTTTTTAGCCTTTTTCTTCTTTGTAATTCGTTGGTGTTAGATCATCATCAAATGGTTGGCTTAGGAAAGTTATTGTTGTTAAATGTTTGGTAATTATTTAATGTATTCATTGACAGTTAGTTTTTTAATTTCATGTTATGTGAAGGTATTGACATATAATTTAAAAATAAACAAAAAAAATTGACATCTAAGTCATATATATAAAAAGTACCAACATTATCCTTTTTAAAGAGTATAGGTGAGAATCTCACATGTCCTTTCCAGTTCTTTGCTCTATATAAAAAATATTTTTTTATATCAAGTAGATCCGGGAAATTAATATTATCAAGGGAATTATATAATTAAATTACTACTTCTAGAAATTACATGTTATAAGTGTACACCACTTATACTTTAGAATTAATTTCAGAAATTTACCTTTAGATTTGACATAATCTGTAATATTGTGTACGTTAATATTAACATGACTAGTCAAATAATGATAAATAATTGTGAAATTGAGAGAAAAAGGTAAATGTATACTTGTATAAAAGTTGGATACATCAACAAACATATAAGTTTTGCACGACTTTTCATTTCGACACCTAAACTTAAAAATGTTCATATTGAACATTCAGTGTATTCAAAGTATATCCCATTAGACCCAAATATTGGTATGAAAAAAAGTGTTGCTCACTTTGCTTAGGAAGCATTAATGAGTCTCAAATAATAGTTTATTTATTTATTGGGAAAAATATTATTCTCTCAATCACTAGTAATCACGAGTTCATAAAAGTTATAAGTAATTTTCTTTAAAATATCATATAAATTTAGAATATAAAAGATATTAAACTTTCATATACAGTAAAACCTCACTAAATTAATATAGTTAGGACCATGAAATATTAGTATTTTCTAGATGTATTATTTAATCGATAAATTGATATTTATTAATTTAAAGAATGTTTTGAGATTCAACCTTCTGATAATAGGATAATAAGAGCTTTCTAGATGAATTATTGCAACAACTTTTATCGTAGGATATTAGAAGGCTTATGAAGTGAGACAAAATGATCCATGAAAAATTAATGTTTTGGATGATATCAACTTCGCAATGTCAGCTTGGACAACAAATTTAATGTTCAGCCAGAGACAATAACAAATTATTTTTGACACTGCAGTAAAATTTGTTTGAAGGATGAAATCTCAGAGAATTTGAATGAACCCACTTGTGAAAACATCAATCATGAACTTGAGGTCATGATTAATGATCATGATTACTGAAATAAAATGGATGTCAATAACCTATTGGATTACCATGTGAAAATAATACATGTTTAGAGGTCCGGGACTTAGAAGAAATTGTGGATCTCATAAAAAAAATGTTGATTATTAAGTTGAAGATGATACAATACCTTTGAAATCAGTTACGCGTAAGGGAACACTTATCGGATCTAGAACTCTTTGAAATTTTATGGTGCAGTTTGAAAAGACAACATCAAAACTTTTGGATGCAAAAAGAAAAGTTAGACAAGAACTTCAATTATATTTAAAGTTTAACTGTAACACCTCAGTCTTAGAAAGTGCTAATTTTAGAAAGAACTAAATTAGAAATAGCCAATTTGAGATTTGTGCAGGTTAGTCTTCAATTATGAGTTTTGGGTCAACTTCAAACGACCATAACTTTCAGTAGAGTATGAGTTAGGTGGCCCATGAGATATCAAACAAAATATCTTTGAGTCCTCTTTCCAACGTCATTGAGTTTGCTAAATTTCGAGTTTGAATGAGATATGCCCGTTTGAGTACAACCTGTCTAGTTAAGAAATTTTTGCCTGTTTTAAGGAGAGGTATTTTGGTATTTTCCTTACCCCCACTAGCCCCACACATTTTTTCACCCAATTAGGGGTCAAAGCTGATTAAAGTCAGTTTACGCTAAAGTCTAAAAACGTTTGGAAGGATAGGGCAAAGTTCAAGAAGAGGAAAGGGAGAAAAGCTTCAAGCGTTCAAGATTTCTTGGGATCTTTGAGGAATGTTGCCAAGGGTTTGATCCTTTTGAGGTATGTAAGTTTTCATAGTGAAGGGTTTGTTTACCCTCACGTCAATCATGAGTTTCCAATTCCGAGTTCACCCATGAGATTGAGTATATTGAGTTTTTTGAGGTTTTATTGCTTCATTCTTTAATAGAAAGTTTTGATGAGATCTTAAGGTGAGAGTCGTACATTTGAGGATTGTTCTTGAGTAATTATTAGTAGGTTTTCATTTAATTGTGTTGGGTTTATGAATCTAAGGAAATTTTGAGGAATACAATTGATTCCAGGTGGATTAGAACAAAAAATCGAAGAGGAAAAATTCGTCTGATTTTCTGGGCAGGTCTGGGCGACGCGCCACTGATACTCTAGGGGGTCTGGTGGGCCGTGCTTGCAGGGC
Source organism: Solanum acaule (assembly GCA_036250505.1). Taxonomy (NCBI): domain Eukaryota; kingdom Viridiplantae; phylum Streptophyta; class Magnoliopsida; order Solanales; family Solanaceae; genus Solanum; species Solanum acaule. The sequence continues at coordinate 11,943 of JAJOOR010013316.1, read as the reverse complement.
ACCATAAATGGTGTTCTGAAGTTCAAGGGTTGGCTCCCCGCGCCAGGTTCGCCTTCCTCCGCTCCTTTTCCGTTGTTCGTCCCGTCTGAGTTCTTTTAAAACTTATCTTCACTCTCTTCCTGATTATAACTATCCAAACTACGTCTAATCATTGAGAAATCCTATATATCCTAATCATAATTCTTGAATTCATATTTCAAATTCAAGATAGAGTTAAGAGTAAAGTTCGAGGGAGTTCTTTGAGTCGTTTTGAGAAGTCTTTTACACACTTTTAAAACTTGTTTTAGGACTTGAGTACTTGAGCATGAAGATGAGGAGAGTTGAGTTCATGTTTCCCAAATGAATATCAGGGAACTAAGTATTCCCGAGTGTAAATGTTTATATTTAAAAAAGAGAGGAAACCTTGATTTCCAAGTCAGTTCATGCGGAGTTTTTGAGCATAATCTCTTTTAAGAGAACCTTTTGAGTAATAATCTCAAAGTTTGAGGATGAGGAAATTTTTTAAACATATGAGCATGAGTTATATTATTGGGAGCAGTATTGAGCAAAATGGGGACTAGTTCAGACAACTCAAAGTCCTCATAAACCATGTATGCCAACATGGGTAAAGGGTCATACATTTTAGATGATTCCTTATTGATTTTTAAGAATATCTTAATGGATCCGCTTAGTTGAGGATGTCCTATTCTCTGGCAAGGTATAGGATAGTTCTGGCAACGTGGGAAAGACGTTGTATCATCACATAGTTTATAGTGATGGTTGTCGGTTAGAGAATCTCCCAAATAAGAGTAAAAAGTTTACTATTGTATTTTATATACATTGAGCTATTATCTACTGTTTTAAAACCTTTCTTTATACTGCATCTTTATTGTTGCTTTTATATTGAATTGAATTGAGTATTTCTGAGTTGAGTATCCTTGAAGTTGAGTTGAGATAAAGTGAGTATGTTTTTCCCTTTTTATCAGTTCAAGCTTATGTCTGTGCTTTAGAGTTCCCCTTTCATGCTCGTACATTCAATGTACTGACGCCATTTGGCCTGCATCTTTTTATGATGCAGATATAGGTATTCAGGGTCATCAATAGGCACTCTGTTGATACCACTTGTTGTCCCAGTTAGCTTTGGTGAGCCTCCTTGCTTCCGGAGGGTTCCATATTTACTTTTAGTCTTGTTAGGATATCATGGGTCTTGTCCTAACTTCCATCATAGTTATTAGAGGGTTCATAGACACTAGTGTTTTGAGAAGTATTTTTCATTTTCAATTGTTAATGTTCAAGACATGAGTTGCCTCTTTTTGCTAGTTGAATGTTTTTCTAAATATTCTGAGTAATTTACTTTGAGACTTTTGAGAAACCTTTACTTTTGAGTTCATATACTGTTGAGTAAGTCTTCCGTTGAGTACTGAGCCAGTCCAAGGGTTTGCTTGGGGACCATCAATAGTTCTTGAGTGTCAGCCACGTCTAGGGTGTAGGCTCGGGGTATGACAAATTTGGTATCAAAACACAGAGTTCAAGAGTCCTAGGGTGTCTATTAAGTCATGTCTATAGAGTCCTGGTTATTGGTGTGAAGCGCGTCATATCTATAGTTAGGTGGCTACAACATTTAGGAAATATCTCACTTTTTTCGTACTCTTTTCGTGCGATAGAGTTTAACTATATGAAAGTTTCTTTCTAATTCGTGCTTACGCGTATCTTTCAGATCATGCCTCCATGAAGAGTTGTTCGAGGTTGTCCTTCTAGGAGAAATGTTGATCCCCAAGATCAAGGGGTCCCTAATGCACTAGAAGTGTAGCCCCAAGGAGAGGTCACTAATTCTGAGTTCTGGGATGCCATCTGGATGTTGAGTAAAATTGTGACCAGCCAAGCCGGTCAACAGAAAGAGGTTCGTCAGGATGTGGCTGATACATCCAGGATCCGTGAGTTCTTGAGGATGAACCTTCAAACTTCATCGGTTCAAGTGTCATTGAGGATTCAGAAAACTTTGTGGAAGAGTTATAGAAAGTATTTGAGGTGATGCATGTTGCAGATGTTGAGCATGTGGAGTTAGTTGCATTCCAACAGAAGAGTGTTGCTAGAATTTGGTTCGACCAATGGAAGAAGAGCAGAGCTGAAAGAGCACCAATTGTGAGATGGGCTGTGTTTGAAAGTGCCTTCATGGGGCGTTTCTTTCCCCACGAGATGAGAGAGGCAAAGGTAAGAGAATTCCCTCACTCTTAAGTAGGAGTCCATGAGTGCATGAGTACAACCTCAAGTTCACTCAAATGTCATGTTATGCTCCGGAGATGGTTGTTGATATAAGGAGCAAGATGAGTGTGTTTGTGGTTGGGTTGTCTCGTATGTCAATCAAAGAGGGTAAGGCTACGATGTTGATAGTTGAAATGGATATAGCAAGGCTTATGATCCAGGTACAGCAGGTTAAGAAAGATAAGTTGAGATATAGGGAAGAGTTCCATAATAAGAAGGCTAAGACAACAGATAATGAGTCCAAGCATCCGAAGGGTAATGTGAATCAGTCATCTTTTCAACAAAAGCCAAACTGTACCTGTTCCATCATCTGCTAGTGCACCTGCACCAAAGAATATAGGTGAGTTCAAGAATCAGAATTCGCAGAACTTCAGAGCTCAACTTGCTCAATCTCAAGGTAGTGTGGCATAAGGAACCAAGTAGACCCCTACATGTGGTAAGTGTGGTAGAAACTACCCAGGAGCATGTCGTGATGGCTCCATGGGTTGTTTCAAGTATGATCAAACAGGTCACTTCATGAGAATGTTCCCTAAGAACAGACAGAGCTGCACCTAGAGGAACTACTTCAGGGACAGACGGAGGAGCAAACCCTTTGTATGCTATCACCAGTCGCCGGGAGCAAGAGATTTCACTTGATGTTGTCACTGGTATGATCAAAGTTTTTACTTTTTATGTATATGCATTGCTTGATCCATGTACGAGTCTATCTTTTGTGACTCCATATATTGCTATGAGATTTGATATCCTTCCAGAGCAACTTCTTGAGCCCTTCAGTGTTTCCACACCTGTTGGTGTGTCTATTCTAGCTGAGAGAGATTATTGTGATTGTGTCATCTCTGTCAATCATAAGGACACCATGGCTGACTTAGTCGAGTTAGACATGGTTAACTTTGATTTTATTATAAGTATGGACTGACTTCATGCTTGTTATGCCTCAGTTGATTGTAGAACTTGAGTAGTTAAGTTTCAGTTTCCTAATGAGACAGTTATAGAGTGGATGAGTAGTTCAACAGTGCCTAAGGGTCGTTCCAATTCATATTTTAAGGCCAGAAAGTTCGTTTCCAAGGGGTGCATCTATCACTTAGTTCAAGTTAATGAATCTAGTGTTGAGACACCTCATAATTAGTCAGTTCTGAGTGAGTTTCCAGAGGTCTTTCCAAATGATCTTCTCGGAGTCCTTCCTTCCTGAGAAATTGACTTGGCATAGATATTCTTCCTAATACTCGACGTATCTCTATTCCTCCATATAGAATGGCTCCAGCTAAGTTGAAAGAGTTAAAAGAGTAGTTGAAAGTTTTACTTGATAAGGGTTTTATTCGACATAGTGTCTCACTTTGGGGCACTCCAGTGTTGTTTGTGAGGAAGAAAGATGGTTCTCTTAGAATGTGTATTGACTACCGACCATTGAACAAGGTCACTATCAAGAATAAGTATCCACTTTCGAGAATTGATGATCTTTTTAATCAACTTCAGGGTGCCACTTGTTTTTCTAAGATAGACCTCAGATTTGGCTATCATCAGTTGAGGATAAGAGAGAGTGATATTCCTAAGACAACATTCAGGACCCGTTATGGTCATTATAAGTTTCTTGTTATGTCTTTTGGCTTGACTAATTATCCTACAACGTTCATGGATCTTATGAACAAAGTATTTAAGCCATATCTTGACATTTTTGTTATTGTATTTATTGATGACATTTTGATTTATTCAAGGAATGAGGAGGACCATGCTAGTTATCTCAGAGTAGTTCTCCAAACTCTCAAAGATTAGGAGTTGTATGCCAAATTTTCCAAGTGTGAGTTTTGGCTTGAGTCAGTGGCATTCTTAGGTCACATTGTATCTAGTGAAGGGATATGAGTTGACACTCAAAAGATTGAGGTAGTGCAAAACTGGCCTAGACCCACATCTCTGACTAATATAAAGAGTTTCTTGGAATTGGCTGGTTATTATAGAAGGTTTTTCGAGGGATATTCATCTATTTCGTCCCCGTTGACCAAGTTGACTCAGAAAATAGTCAAGTTTCAATGGTTTGAGAAAAGCTTTCAAGAATTGAAAACGTGGTTGACTACTGCCCTAGTGTTGACCTTACCAGAGGGTACACAAGGCTTTGTTGTGTACTGTGATGCATCAAGGGTTGGAATTGGTTGTGTTTTGATGTAGAATGGCAAGGTTATAGCCTATTCTTCTAGATACCTTAAGATTCTCGAGAAGAATTACCCAACCTATGACCTAGAGTTGACTGTTATAGTATTCGCTTTGCAAATATGGCATCACTATCTTTATGGTGTTCATGTAGATGTGTTCACCGATCACAATAGTATTGAGTATGTTTTCAATCAGAAAGAGCTTAATCTCAAAAAAAGGAAGTCGTTGGAGTTACTCAAGGATGATGACATGAGTATTCTATATCACCGAGGTAAGGCTAATGTTGTTGCTAATGCTTTAAGTAGGTTGTCTATAGGAAGTATTGCTCATGTTGACAAAGGCAAAAAAGAATTAGCCAAAGATGTGCACAAACTTGCATGATTGGGAGTCCGGTTGTTGGATTCCAATGAAGGTGGAATGGTGGTGATCAATGGGGCTGAATCATCACTAGTGTCTGAAGTGATAGAGAAACAAGATCAAGACCCTGTTTTGCTTGAATTGAAGGCAAATGTTCATAAGCAGAAAGTGATGGCTTTTGAACAGGGGGGATATGGTATATTGAGGTATCAAAGTAGATTGTGTGTACCAAAGGTGGATGAACTTCAAGAGAGGATCATAGAGGAAGCCCATAGCTCCTGATATTCAATCCATCCTGTTCCACAAAGATGTACTGCGACTTGAGAGAAGTATATTGGTGGAGTAGCATGAAGAGGTCTATTGCAAAGTTCGTTCCTAAGTGCCCAAATTACCAACAAGTCAAGGTAGAGCACCAGAGGCCCGGTGGTATAGCTCAGAACATAGATATTCCAGAATGAAATCGGGAGATGATCAACATGGCTTTTATTACTGGTTTACCGTGATCTCGCACGCAACATGATTCAATTTGGGTGATTGTAGATCGGATGACTAAACCCGCCTATTTCTTACCGGTAAATACTACTTTTTCTGCAAAAAATTATGCCAGATTATATATTCAAGAGATAGTCAGATTTCATGGAGTTCCCGTGTCCATCATTTCAGATAGAGGTGCAGAATTCACCGCACAATTTTGGAAGTCTTTTCAAAAAGGTCTGGGTTTGAAGGTGAACCTTAGTACTGCCTTCCATCCTCTAACTGATGGTCAAGCAGAGCGTACGATTTAGACCTTAGAGGATATGTTTAGGGCGTGTGTGATCGATTTCAAGGGTAATTGGGATGATCACTTACCTCTAATAGAGTTTGCTTACAATAACACTTATCACTCTAGTATCCAGATGGCTCCTTATGAGGCTCTTTATGGGAGAAGATGTAGATATCCTATTGGATTGTTTGAGGTTGGTGAAGCTAGGTTTATACGGCCATGCTAAGTTCATCAAGCTATGGAGAAAGTGAAGATCATTCAAGAACGGTTGAAAACAACGCAAAGTCGTCAGATGATGTTAGGTGAAGAGACTTGGAGTTTGAGGTGGATGATTGGGTGTACTTAAAGGTTTCACCCATGAAGGGTGTTATGAGATTCGGTAAGAAGGAAAAACTCTGTCCCCGGTATATTGGTCCTTACAAGATATTCAAGAGAATTGGCAATGTAGCTTATGAGTTGGAGCTACCGCCAGAGTTAGCAGCAGTCCATCTGATGTTTTACATTTCCATGTTGAAGAAGTGTATGGGCGATCCTTCACGTATTAAACATACTGAGGATATTGGTATTAAGGACAATCTATCTTATGAGGAGATACCCGTTGAGATACTTGATCGTTAGGTTCGCAAGTTCAGAACAACATCAATCAAAGTCTTATGGAGGAATCAGTTTGTTGAGGAAGCTATTGGGAGGATGAAGAGGATATAAAGAAGAGATACTCACATCTCTTTTTTTCCGGAGAAATTCCAGGCCAAGGTAATGAGTTTTTTTTTTAAACACTCCTTAAATTGATATGCTATGTTGTGTTAAATTGCATGTTGGGTGTTTGAGTTGGGTGTTAGATGTTCCTACCACCAGTTCTATTTAGAGCGATCTCATTCGAGGACTAATGTTCCCAAGGAGGAGATATTGTAACACCTCGGTCTTAGAAAGGGCTAATTTTAGAAAGAACTAAATTAGAAATAGCCAAGTTGAGATTTGTGCAAGTTAGTCTTCAATTGTGAGTTTTGGGTCAACTTCAAATGACCATAACTTTCAGTACAAGATGAGTTAGGTGCCCATGAAATATCAAATGAAATATCTTTGAGTCCTCTTTCCAACGCCACCTAGTTTGCTGAATTCCAAGTTCGGATGAAGGAGGTATGCCTGTTTGAGTACAACATGTTTAGTTAAGAAATTTCATCCATTTTAAGGAGGGGTATTTTGGTATTTTCCTTACCCCCACTAGCCCCACACATTTTTTTCACCCAATTAGGGGTCAAAGCTGATTAAAGTCAGTTTACGCTAAAGTCTAAAAACGTTTGGAAGGTTAGGGCAAAGTTCAAGAGGAGGAAAGGGAGAAATGTTTCAAGCGTTCAAGATTTCTTGCAATCTTTGAGGAATTTCGCCAAGGATTTGATCCTTTCAAGGTATGTAAGTTTTCATAGTGATGGGTTTGTTCACCCTCACGCCAATTATGAGTTTCCAATTCTGAGTTCACCTATACGATTGAGTATATTGAGTTCTTTGAGGTTTTGTTACTTCATTCTTTAATATGGAGTTTTGATGAGTTCTTGAGGTGAGAGTCACACGTTTGAGGATTGTTCTTAAGGAATTTTGAGTAGGTTTATGTTGACTTGTGTAGGGTTTACGAATCTAAGGAAATTTTGAGGAAAACAATTGATTCTAGGTGGATTAGAACCAAAAATCGAAGAGGAAAAATTCATTGGGTTTTCTGGGCAGGGCCTGGGGCGACGTGCCATTGATGCACCAGAAGGCTGGCGCGCCAGAAATGGTGTTCTGAAGTTCAGGGGCTGGTTCCCCGAGCCAGGAACGCGCAAAGGTCGCCTGGCCTCGTTCCTTTTCCGTCGTTCGACCCGTTTGAGTTCTTCTAAAACCGTATCTGTAACACCTCGGATTAAAAAAAAAGAGTAAAATTTTCAGATTTTAAGAATCTAGTGCCAGTTTCTATGGTGCCATCCACGGCCCGTGGTCGTCACCGTCGTTGGTGTCGGCAGTTTAATTATTAGGGGCTTTTAGGTCTTTTCCTAATTAATTTATCTTGATACTATATCGTTTTGCCCTTCACCGAAAGAACTATATAAGTGTTTTAATCCCCAAATTTCCCCAATTGAAATCATTTTCTCAAATTTACAAAAGAAGAACAAGTCTTCCTCTCAAAATATTTCTCTCTCTAGAAAGCTTGAAGAAGAAGGGATCAACCTTTTCAAGTTAATTCTCCAATTCCTCCATTGAAGTCAAGCAATTGGCATTAAGATATGATAGTTTTCATTTATGGATCCCTTTCCTTCATGGTGTTCCTAAATTCTCCAATTTACAAAGATAGAATTCCCCAATTGAGTTAAGGCCTTCTTCCATGTCATGGGTTCCTTTGATTATTGATTTAATTGATTGATTTATGATCTTTCATGCATGAAATGAGTTAATCTCGTGTTTTATGATGATCCCCCCATGAACCCATGTAATTCCCATGTTTTTCCAAGTTATGACCATATGATGTGAGTTTTGGATTATGAAATAAGATTTTTATGAAATTAAGCATGCTCTCGTGAAACTTAGCTAGGTTCGAGAGAACTAGTTGAGATGTATTTGCATATGTTTGAGAGAAATGGTGGATAATTGTGATTCCAAGGGATATATGATTCTATCCATGATTGAGTTGCATGAGATTGAGTTACAATGGATCGCTTGAGTGTGAATTAGCTCCTCATTCCCTAATTTCCCTTGATTCCTTGCGTGAAAAGATCTTTGCCCCCGTCTTTAATTGTTACTAAAATCATATTCTTATTATATATTTGTATTTTTTCATTTAGATTCAAACTAGTAGCTTGTAACCTTTTAGCTTCTCAATTGTCGATATATTGTTCCTTGTGGGATTCGACCCGGCCTCATAAGTTGGGTTATTAGATTGCTAATGATTGCTTACTTGTTCGATCATTTTGAAAGTAATTCGAGCGTTATCAATCTGCACCAAAGGTCCTTCTAGATAAAATCGACGTTTTGGAGCTAACAGAATTGTCAAAATTACATTATGAAGTTGTCTACCTGAAGTTATGACCGAAGTCAACTGTTCAAGTTTCAAAATTTCCAAAATGTGAAAATTCACATAAAATCTAAATGAACGACCAGGTGACCGAGATGTTAGTCCAGTAAGTCATAAATGACTTGGGGTCGCTATAGGAAAGATCTAACGGTGGAAAGAATGGAATAAAGAGGAAATAACATAGAGGGTCATTTCAATTTCTCAACCAAATTGAATGCATGACACTTTATTCTTTCAAATTAAAAATGATAATCTCAAATCAATGATATTTACTTGGAGTTGGTTAGTATTGTTAAAACATCAACCATTCGATGAGTTTAACTCTCGATTCCAAGTTATAAGCTCTTTTCTTAGGTTTTACACCTTTTAACTCAACCAACTTAAATCTATGACATGTTTTAATGTTTGCAACCATAATAAATCAATTAATATAAAGAACCAATAAGGTATATAATCACAATACAGGTTTTAGTCTAAACACCTTTAATTTAGGTCAAGTTTTCATGGATTCCACAACTCTTGGTTGTGGAATTTAGTTACTCGTGGTAAGTGAAGTAAAGTATGCAATTGCATTCATTGAATAAGAACTTACTTACAAAAGTTAAGGCAATCACACAAGCTTTGATTTCAAAAATCAAGTAAACTCTGAATAAACTTCCATTATTCACACAAGCTTTAATGTTTGCAACCATTATAAATCAATTAATACGAAGAACCAATAAGGTATATAATCACCATACAAGTTTTAGTCTGTAAACACCTTTACTTTAGGTCAAGTTGTCAAGGATTCCACAACCCTTGGTTGTAGAGTTTAGCTAGTTGTGATAATTGAAGTAAAGTATGCAATTGCATTCATTGAATAAGAACTTACTTAAAAAAGTTAAGCCAATCACACAAGCTTTCATTTCAAAAATCAAGTAAACTCTGAATAAACTTCCATTCAAGCGTACAATGTTCTTCACTAAAACCAATATAATAAATAAACCCCGAAAAATGCTATTTATATTCCTAGGAAATTTGATATTTAAAATAATAAAGTTGGTCCACCGAAGTCCGCTCTACGGTTCGTCTGATGGCCCGTCATAGGTGTGACAGTCTATCAGTGACATTGTCATCCTTTATTAGTAGCTTTGTTGGAAAATGCTTAGCGGCGGTCTACTTGACGGCCCATCACAGATGTGATGGTCCGTTGGGTGGACCGTCAGATGCCTCTTTTTGTTGATGCCACTATTTTTATCCAATGATGTGCCTAACAGCCCATCAAAAATACGACGGTCCGTCAGTTCTCTCGCCAGAATCTCTTTAGTCAAGGTTTAGCTCCATTTAGGTTTTTTTCTATTTTGCGTGATTTCCTATCTAACATAGTAGAAAGACATTAAACGACACTAATGTTGCTTAAGAACTAGCACTTTTTCATAGTAAAAAGCATTAAATATGTCGTCCAATGCCGACATATCAATAAAATGTCTTGACGCAGAAACTAAAAAGAATTGTTATGTCAATGGATCATCTTTTCGTGAGAAAAATGAGGCACGACATCTAATATTGGATATTAATAACTTATTTGACCAGCTACATGATGCGGTAGTATTTTCAAAGATAGATTTGTGATCAGGTTACCACCAATTGAGAATTAGGACCGCAAACATTCCATATAATACTTTTAGCACTTGTTACAGCTACTACGAATTCCTAGTTCTGTCTTTTAATTAAAAAAATACATCAATAATATTTATGAATTTTCTGAACGGTATGTTCAAGCCCTATTTAGACTCATTTGTGATAGTGGTCATAGATCACATCCTACTCTACTCGAGGATTAGGAAGCAACATGAGTAGAATTTGAGAGTTGTGCTTCAAACTTTGCTGGGTCAACAGTTGTATAGCAAGTTCTCTAAGAGAAAGTTCTGGCTTGAGTCTATGGAAGTCTTGGGGCACGTGATATCCATGAATGGGGATTTTTTTTTCTTTTGGGCGAGGTGCACGTATTGTCAGCTGTATGAGGGGTTCCATTTCCCTTTCTCATCCATTTTAAACCTTTTTTCTATTTTTCCTTTCTCCTCGCAACATTTCCTTGCATTTTTTCTACTTGTTAACTTTAAAATAATTTTATTTTTGTTTGTTATTTTATTTTTTTAATTTTTATTTGATATCTAGTACTTGCGATTGCAAACTCTTGCCTCGCGATTTCAAGAGTCAACCTAGTTGACTTCATTAGAAATCATAGTTGACTTCATTAGAAATCACAATCCTCTTTCTCCTATTGCCAATCCCTTTAGGTTTCTTTTTTTTATCATCACGATGCATTATCTAATGATTACGATGATGTTATAAAAACCAATAGATTATACACATTCAACTCTGAATCTCTTGAAACTCACCTCAAATTGTATCAACAAGTTATAAATGACTAAGCTGAAATATAAACATGCTCAAATCTCAAATTTAAAAGCTAATATCGAAAAAATAAAGAATATATTGTTACATAATTAAATTTGTAAATGAACTTGTTTAATACACACATTCTGTTGTTATTACCTCATTCATTATCACACAAACCTTGTCATAAATTAGTGTTTAAATAGAAAAACTTTCTTTGACTAAATAATTTTAATAATTGTGAAGACTTATATAATAAAAAATATTTTAACATAAAAAACTGTTTCCCCATTAAAAGGTGTACAATGAGAATGTGACACATATTATTCTTCCTTAATCGAAATCCAATTACTAAATTTCTTATTTTATTAGCCTTTCGATGTTAGTTGTTATAATATAGTAATATATTTTGAAACATGCAGTCCCAGGCATTACCTTCCTCAGTTCGTTTCTGTTTCTTGCCATGACAGCTTCACCCTTCCCCGAAAGCACAAAAATATCTACCTTACTATACATTTTTCTCTTTTATCATATATGATAATGATAAATAAATAAATATAATAAATAGTAGTAGTATCATTTTTCTTCAACCAAAGAAGAAAATCACCATTAAAGACTTTTCCCATCAGTTTCGCCGCCCTTGTTGCTTTTCTTTCATCATAATCAAAATCCAATCTTTTCTTCTTGTTTTCTTCCTTGTGAAAAGTAAAAGATCCATTTTTTTCTCTCCGATACACCCAGAAAGTGATATGTAACAGAATCCAGCTTCCAATAATAGCAATTTCATTTCCAAAAATACTTTTCTTTTAATGGATTTTTGTGTTTTTCGTTTCACTTCCCAAAAGGGTTTTTGCTTTCTCAAACATACCCTTTCCTGTCCAACTTCTCATAATTTTTTCTAAATTTTGGGATTTTCTTACCTTTTTTTTTTTTTGTGAGGGTGGGGAAAAGGTTAAAGATGAGTGTAGCCAAGTCCCAGGTTTGGCAACCTTGTAAAAAGAAGAGGATTTAGCTTTAG
>JAJOOR010013315.1:0-33470 GCA_036250505.1 Solanum acaule | reverse complement strand
ATACCTACGATTCTCTTCTCCCTAATACAGATTTCGTCAAGCGTAAGTAGCTACTCTACTAATAATCTAGTACTAAAAACAGTCTTCTTGTCAATTGATTTAATTTTTGTTTTGTGTTTAGAAGAGGAGAATAAGAAGGAATTAATTACTTTGGGGTTGTTGGAATGGAACAAATCAAGAGTTACAGCTGAAATTCCAAAGTATAGGAAGAAAGTTCCGAAAATCGTGAACCCTAGGCATATTCAGCAGCCGAGATAGAGGGAATTACTACTCGAAAGCATTTGAGTGAGTTAGTATCTATCGTTAATAGCTTGTTTGAACTTTCAATATAAACTCCTCTAAGCTAATTCCAAAGCACATTTTAGAATTGTAGTATCAACTATGGAATACTTGAACTTCTCTGTTATGCTCTCAATATGTCTCATAGTCTTATTGTACTCATGTTCGAACTTGTATGTTCTTTTAGATGTTTCAACGTTGTCGTTTAATGGGAAGTTGTATGAATGTATTTGCCAGAATTATGATTATTGTGTTCCTTTCTCCACATCTTTCGTCACCCTAACAAATGATTCGTTCAACACAATCCTATAATCCACTGAACAAAATCTCAGATGTTTACTTCCTTCTGTTACTAAACCTCAGCTTATTTTCACACCATTGGCAGAATCACATGTCCAGGCTGCTATTATGATGGTTGTTTCTGAAGCAATTTTCCATGTGTATTTTAGTGTCATTTTCTTTATATTATTGTTATACAGTACAAACAACTTGAGTAGAGATGAAGTAAAATGGGGGGAAAAGGGAATTGGATATATATGAGTTAAATAATTAAAAATTATTTTTTTAGGTTGAATTTTTTTTCTCTTTTTCTGTTTTTGGTTTGTTGCTGCTCTTTTATTGTATATTTGGTTGGTAATAGTTGAGGTATGTTGTTTGTTACTTAAGTCTTTTCTCTCTCTTTCTCTCTTCTGGAACCTCTCAACTATATTTTCTCAACTTTGTCTAGTTGTTCTTCATTCAAATCATCCTTTATTTTGTTTGTTAATGTATTTCCTTTATTGATGTATCAAATTGTGAAGGTGGTTTTCTTGTTCTTCTTGGCTATTGGTTTGATCCTGCACAACAAGATCATTATAGTTATTGTAGAAATAGTAGAGTTAAGTGTCTTACCTGACTGTTTCTTCCCAAAGTGTGTTGGTTCTTCTTGTAGTTCTCCTTCTTTCAAACTTGCCACTGCTCATCTCATATCTCATTTGCCTTCTCCTGATTTGGTTGCTGATTTGTGTGTGTAGTTGTGGCTCCAGCCGACAGTACTTGCTTGGTAGTGATAACAGGAGTCGCAAGGTCAATAGGGATATCATTTTTAGCCTGATTTTGTCTTAGTCGAACAACAAATGATTGGATAATAGTGTAGGGAGCTGGTTCAGGGACTATGTCCTTATTAGCCTTGTGAGTAGACACCTGATTCATCATGTTTCTATCTTTTTGTAAATTTGGAGTAGTTTGATCAATGTGTGTCATCTTCCCCTTTTTCCACCTTGAGAATTGGAGTTCACTGACCTGCAACTTGGTCTGAGCTTGTAATCCTGAGAACGGATAGATGGATCAAACATCAGTTTAGTTGAAAGACTTTGGTACAACTATCAAATGAAAACTTCAGACATGTTATTTAGCTAGGAACATAAACTGTTTTAGTTCGTTAGTCGTCATTATGTCTTAAAAGTTTCCCTTTCTGATATTGGCTTGCGAAAGGTTTTGAACCTGAGTAGATGAAACATCAATTTAGTTGATAAAATTTTGTACAACTATCCAATTAAAACTGAAGGCATGTTCTGTAGAAAAGTGATTATTTTAGTCCTAAACAGTCTCATTTTGTCTTCTTATAAAGAAATAAACTTCCTTATTTTGTTTATCCTTATTAGCTCAATATATGCTTAGGTATAATCATGTTTTTATGTTCCAAAGCATATCCTATGTGCTCTTGGTTAATACATATGCTTCACTAATCTGCAATATCCTAGAATACACAGTAAAAGACATGTTTTCCACAAATTTATGCAACAATAGCATGCTGCACTTTGTATTTTTCCTTTAAAAAGAACTAAGATGTCCTGCTGCCTGTATAAAGCTATTATTGTTGCAGAGTAGATAAGATTGAAACAAAAAGAATTTAAGGTACCAGAGAAATTGGAGGTGGCAATGTCAATTATAAAGAGGAGGCAACATATGAATCCATGTAATGTATATCTCAGAAAACATATAAATAGACACTCAAACTTGTCCTGCTGCCTGTATAAAGCTATTATGCATTAGTAAGTATTAGTAATAATGTTTTTTGATGGTATCGTCCATCAAGATGTCTGCATTTGTTCCCATCACCCTTGAGTAAGTTCCAACATGTAATAGTTCCAACCTGAGACATCGTGATTGTCAAGGTGATTATTCGTTGTTATGATGATGGTTTTTGAAGTCATTTTCTATTTGTATTTTAGTGTCATTTTCTTTATATTGTTGTTATACAGTATAAACAACTTGAGTAGAGATGAAGTAAAAGGGGGAAAAAAGAATTGTATAAATATGAGTTAAATAATTTTTTTTAAGAACATTACCCTCACTATACTAGACTGTTGCCCTCCATATTTAGTTGCGCATCTATTTTTCCATGAATTCCAACTAATAAAGATACGTAGGGACTGAATCATGATCTTTTGAGCCTCATTATTGTGTTTCATAGGCCACCAGTTCATCAAGTGATTTTTCATATTGCAATTTGCAAACCCATTATGTAACTATATTATTTTTTTTGTAGTTTGAATATGCTCATTTTAATCAATTTTTTTTTTCTAAACCAAGAAATCTTGTCAACTATTTCAGGTTTTGCTGAGAGGAAATTTATATTATGGAGGCACCAAAATCAAGGTATTTTTGATCTCTTAATATTAAAATGACTATATTTCATCCTTGAAATAATGACATACATTTCTGTAGTTATTATTATGTATATATTAGAAACAAGAATGGTAACAAGGTACTCGAAACTCGAAACTCACTATGAATCTGATCATCTCATAACACATGATTCTGATTCTGATGACATACATTTCTGTAGTTAATGATTTAATGATTGTTACTGAAAGATTAAATATTAATATCTTCTTCTAGGAATTCAAATATCCCATCCAAGGATTGGATGGATTTAGCAATGTATAGCAAAGAGTATATTGATGGTGTTGAATCATTCCTACATTTTTTTACTCTTATGGAGATCCTCAAGGAGAGGAAATTCAGTGTCCATGTGCAAAATGTGGTAATATTCGTTGGACTCGAAGGAATGCAGTGTATGATCATCTAATATGCTATGGATTTGTTAAAGGTAATACCAGATGGATCAATCACAGGGAATGGGATATCAACTTGAATGTTGACGATGTTATGGATTACTCGCGTGATGATATTGATGGGTTGTTGAATGATCAATTTAGAGATGTTGCACAGGCTGAAGGAGTTTATGATGGTCCAAATGAAGATGCCAAGAAATTCTATAACTTAGTTGAAGAGGCAAGCCAAGAATTATATCCTAGTTGTACGGGATTCTCTAAATTATCATTCACACTTCGTTTATATTTGTTGAAGTTTCTGCATGGATGGAGCAATGAATCATTTACTTCTCTTTTAGAGTTATTAAAAGAAGCGATGCCCGAGTTGAACATTCCACTGTCTTACAATAAAACCAAGTATATGGTTAAGAATCTCGGTCTTGATTATGAGAAAATTGATGCATGTCCCAATGACTGCATGTTGTTCAGGAATGATTATAAGGATGATGAATTTTGTCATACTTGTGGAGCTTCACGATATATTAAATCTCCTGAAGTTGATAGAGAGCTTGAGCCTTCAGAACAACAACATCAAGTTTCAGCAAAGACTTTGAGACACTTTCCATTAATACCTAGACTCAAAAGGTTATTTATGTGCTCAAAGATGGTAGATTCTTTGAGGTGGAATGATGAGGAGCGTTCTAAAGATGGAAAGTTAAGGCATCCTGCTGATGGTCTAGCATGGAAAGATTTTGATAGGTTGCATCCAGATTTTGCACTAGATTGTCGCAATGTGAGACTTGGCTTGTCAACTGATGGGTTCAATCCATTTCGAACCATGAGTATATCAAATAGCACATGGCCATTTATGTTGATGGTGTATAATCTGCCGCCTTGGATGTGCATGAAATCTGAATATTCTATACTTTCATTACTTATACCTGGGCCGCAATCACTTGGAAATGACATTGATATTTACTTACAACCATTGATAGATGAGTTAAAATTATTGTGGGATTCTGGGGTTGAAACATATGATGCTTCAAGAAATCAAACTTTTCAAATGCGGGCAGCTCTTATGTGGACAATCACTGACTTTCCTGCATATGCTATGTTATTTGGTTGGAGTATAAAGGAAAGTTTGCTTTCCCTTGTTGTAACTATGGCACTAATTCTTGATATCTTAACCATAGTAAGAAAATGTGCTATAAGGATCATTGTGTTTTTCTACCCATGGATCATCCATGGAGATCTAACAAAACATCTTTCAATGGAAAAACTTAATTTAGGCCTCCTCCACCTTTCTTAAAGGGAACTGATGTGCTTAATAGCTTACATGATTTTGAAAATGTGTTTGGAAAGAAGAGAAAGATATCAAATGATGGCCCATGGAACAAAAGGTCAATCTTGTTTGAATTACTTATTGGCTGCACAACTTGTTACCCCACAACCTTGATGTAATGCACATAGAGAACAACATAGTTGATAGCATACTTGGAACTCTTTTGGATATTTCTGGCAAAACAAAGGATCATGCAAATGCCCGTTATGATTTGAAAGATATGGGAATCAGAAAGAACCTTCATCCAAAAGATACTGAAGATAGTAAGAGAACAAAGTTTGCAAAAGCGTGCTTCTCAATGACAAATGGAGAGAAATCAATTTTTTGTGGAGTTTTAAAGACAGCCAAGCTACCTGATGGTAGTGCCTCCAATATATCTAGGTGTGTGCACTTGGATGAATGAAAATTGTCTAATTATAAAACCCATGATGCTCATTTCATGTTACATTACTTGCTTCCAATACCAATTAAAAGCATTCTTCCTGATCATGTGGCTATTCCTTTGATTCGTCCTAGTTCCTTCTTCCGTCGATTGTGTCAAAAGAAATCACATTGGAGGAACTGGATTGCTTAGAAGTAGAGATCATAGAAACAATAAATCAGTTAGAGCGAATTTTTCCTCCTTCATTTTTTGATATAATGATTCATTTGCCTATTCATTTGGCGAATGAAGTGAGATTAGGAGGTCCTTTTCAAAATTGATGGATGTATTCCACTGAAAGAGAAATGGGTACATTCAAACCATACATCCGGAACAGACGTTATCCAGAAGGTTGCATAGCAGAGACACAAGTGGGAATAGATTGTATGAATTTGTTCTCCAAATATTTGCATGGGAGTGTGCGTACCAGATTTAACAGAAGAGCCCAAAATAATGATGAATATGAACCAAGTGATGCAGAAATTATGAGTTTGTTTCCTAACAGAGGAGTTCCTTTAGGAGCAAATACAACTGATCCATTTATTTTAGATAACAAGTCACTAAGTCATGCACATGCCTACTTATTGGGAAATTGTGACGAGGTTCAAGAATATATTAGGTACCTTAATTTGAATATAGTATTCTTTTTGTATAATTAATTTTTAACTTATATTATTTATTGTTTTAACAAAAAAAAGTACATGTTGTGTAGAGAGCATGAGCAAGAGGTTAACAATCAGGCACGAAGATCTAGATGGACAAAGGCCAAGAATCATTGTCAAAACTTCTCTCAATGGTTTGAAACTCGTGATTTGATAAAACAATTGTCTAGAGGACCAAATTCTATTACAAAAAGATATTCTGGGTATCTTATCAATGGATATAGATTCCATGTTAGGCAGCGTGATGCAAGGCGTAAAACACAAAATAGTGGTGTTACACTAGTTGCCTCAACTACAAGCTTCGCAAGCTCAAAGGATAAAAATCTGATTGCTGCAGGTTTGACTTATTATGGTATAGTAGTTGATATTGTTGAGTTAGACTATTACGGTCATTTTAAGGTTGTTCTATTTAAGTGTGATTGGTATGAGGTTGAAAATGATACTTATGGCCTTACTTGTGTCTATTTTAACAAGAGATGCTCTCAGGAAGAGCCTTTTATGCTTGGATCTCAAGTACACCAATACTTTTATGTGCAAGATCCATATGATCAAGATAAACATTATGTTATGAAGACTGTTCCGAGAGACTTGTTTAACATGGGTGATCAAGTTGAATCTAATCTCCCACAAAGTTATGAAAACGAGTCATCTGAACATTTGATGGGACTATCTATACCAAAAGATAATGGTGAAGTTCTCTTAACAAGAACTGATGTACCAGAAACAATTATTGATGTTCCTTCGGAGGAATTTGTAACTCAACAACTTGATGTCGAGGAAGAGGAGTTTGAAGATGAGTCTGCTGATGAGTTTGAAGATGAGTCTGAAAATGAGTATGAAGATGAGTTTGATGATGAGCTTGAAGATGAGTCTGAAGAAGTGTTCGAAGATGAGTCCGAAGAAGAGTTCGAAGATGACGCACCATGAGTTTCCTTATTTTTGTGATGACCATATAGTGCTCACTTACTGTTTTAGTTATTTAATTGCTTGTTTGGTACAAACACATTAAGATATCTAATATGTAGAATTGAAGATTAGATTGCTAAAATGTTTACGTATTCTGTTGGCTTTTTTCATGCGCCCGATTGTTGAATAACCTGTAATTCTAGCTTACTATTGTTTATTTGACTGTTTATTAACACAAACTTATCTGACTAAAGGTTAGTAATCAATCTCTGAAGTATTCCTGGTACAATTATCAAACTTCTTTCTGATCTATATATATGAATTGTGATTGTAATGTAAATACTTATTTTTTCTTATTATTATCAGGTAGTGAACATTAGAGGCAGCATAGTGAACTCTACAGCATTACTGGTACTCTTTGTGAAGTTAGTCCTCTGTAGGTAGTACTCCCTTCACTTTCTAGAAGCTAATCATTAGTCCACTACTCGTTCTCAATTATACCACACAATTACTGATGGCTTGTAAAGGTTTGTACCACTCTTCTTTGCTTCTTCGTGTTTTTCAATTCCCAACTAAAGTTTTCATTTTCTTTAAAGGTGTACTACCCGATTTGGATGTATGAGTTCAGGAATATACCGAACATAGTACTCCAACTAGGATCTTTGTTAGTACTCTTCTTTCCTCCTACCTTGTAGTGGTGTTTGATTTCTAATTCCCTGGTTTTCCTTAGTTGATGATGAAAAAGAGGTGACCTGCTACCATGTTTAATTCTCATGGTCTCTTAGTTCAACGCTAGTTAATATTGCAAATCTGATTTTTTTGATCTTATGTTTTGCTAGTGCTTGTATCCCTTTTTGTTGATTCTCATAACTTAGATTAGCTTGTTCATACTTTGCTCCCAAGATAGCTCATATCTGATATGTATGTATTGTTGTGGAACTCAGTGGCTTCAAATATGTAACTAAGCATGTTAGTTGTTGTAAATATTCCTTGTTTTAACTCTGATTGAAGGAATCTGTTGTTTGTCAATATTAAGAATTCTTCTTCCTATGCTTGGTAGCTGATAAAAGTTTTGGAATTGTTGTTTTTCCACTTTGTTTATCGCAACATTAGCAATGTAATCTGTTAGTTGATTAACTTTACTAAAAATATGCTTGATTGTAACATCCATGTGGGACATAATCTCCTGAATGTCTTCTACTCTTTCCACTAATTCCCAAGGAGTTTTCCAGTTTCTTACCAATATGTTTCAAAGTATGATAGTTTGTTTCCAGATTCACTTGTTGGAATCCTTGGCTCAAACAATATTGTAAAGCCTTCCAGATGGCCATTGATTCTGCATCCATGTTGGAAATCACTCATATACTTTGCGCTTCTGCATAAAGTAGCTGACCATTGTGGTTTGTGATGCAGAAACCATAAGAACATTGGCGTGGAGTTCCTTTGCTCGCTCCATCAGTATTACACTTAATCCAACCCATTTCAGGTGATTTCCAGTTCACTACATCATAGTATAGAGTAGGCTAGTATGAATGTAATAGGGCCAGCATTCCTTTCCACTGATAAGGAACCTCCTTAATCCAAGGAAACTTTATTCTTATTATCTGATGAATTATTATTTTGTAGGTTAAATTACTGCAGGGAAAGAATGAATCAATCAGCAATAATAAAGAAAAAGGGTTCGAATCCAAACAAAGCTCAAAGTCCATTGATGAATCTGAATTTTGATATGCAATACCGATCAAGTGCTGAATTGGCCAACAAATTCAAGATTAAGAGAGAACAACTTGCAAATGAATGTAATGATAGAGCTAAGAAAGATCAGGCACTAATACCACTTCAAAGAAAGAATTCTGAGGATTTCATTCCACAACAAGGAAAGAGTAAATTGCTTGGGCACAAATCAGTAATTAAATTGTCTTCAAGGGAAGAGCTTAGTACCTCACATATGATTGCAGGGAAAGGACAAACTAAACAATGGTTATTTCAATCTGGAGAGTCCATTCAAGAGAAAGGAATTAAACTTCCTATGAATAACTCTAGGTTCCAAACGTCTTTCAAGGAAGATGTTACTGCTTCAGTACATGTGACTGGAACAACACTAGGTAATGGAGAGGTACAACATGATATTGAGGATCTACTTAAATTCAAACAGGTGAAGAGGAAGTCGGTCCGACCAGCCACCAGTATTGATCAGTTTCTAGATAACCAACGGATACACAATGAAAATGATATTCATGATCTACCAAATTGCAAACAGGTAAAGAGGAAGTCGGTCATACCATCTAATAGTCTTGATTAGCTTCAGAAAAATCAAGGGATACACATAGATGATGAAACAAAATGTGATAACCACACAATAACTGATGTCGAATTTATGCATGCTCCTATTATTAATGAACAGAACAAAGGATTGGATAATCTTGTGGATCAAGAAGAACTCGGTGGAGATGAATGTGATGTAGAAGAGGAAATTGACATTGATTGTAGTACAAAAGGTATGTCTGAAACCTTGTAAGATTTATTACTTGTTATAAAAGAAATTTCTTATTTCCTGTCTATTACATAAATGTAGAAATATCGAAGCCTAAAAAAGATTGAGGACAAACAACATGCAAGGATATTCACGCAAGAAATTTGGAAGAAAGAAAGGAGGTGACATTTAATAAAGGACAAGCAGTGGGACCAACTAATAAGATAGTGTCAGAATTAAGCAACTTTATAGGAACAATTGCAAGGAATCCTAGATTCATCAGCTTGATATACACTAGTTGGCATTCGGTGCCAAATGATACTAAAAAACACATGTGGGAATATATCAATGTAAGAACAATCACTTTTGAGATTGCATTATTTATCGTTTGTTTTTACCTCCTGAAGCTAAATATATTTTATTTTGCATAGTCCAAATTTCTAATTCCAGTAGAAGGAAAGAAGTGGGTGATGACTAGTCTTCGTGATGTTTGGAGGCGACACAAGCAAAAAATTAAAGAATTTTTTTTTGATAAAAATAGTACCCTTGAGGATATGCTAGCAAAGCGTCCTGATGGCATTCCAGATAATCAATTCCGCCAGCTGATTGAGTATTGGAAACACCCAACTGTTCAAGTAAGGCTAAAATAATGCATTTCTACTCATCAACATATTTTGCATCATATCTATTCTTTTTTTATTTATCAATTCAATTATCTCTTTTTATTTAATAATAGGCCATGTGCGAGATGAATTCTCAAAACAGGAAAAAACAAAAGTGGAGGCATCGAATGGGACCTATTAATTTTGCAAGAGTACGCGTGGAATTGGTAATACTTAGCTGACATTTCTTCAAATATCTGAATTTCATTTTTTGTACTTTATTAGAACATATTAATGTTATTTTTAATTTCTTTTGATATAATCTGTAGCGTTCAGCCAAAGACAACAACGAAGAACCATCAAAGCCTGGAATGATTATTGCAACTCGTACCAAGATAGGAAAGGAAATCCAAATTGATACCCAGGTTGCAATTGTAAGTTTTTTAAAGAGGATTAGTAGTGAATTTAATTCAAATTTAAAATTTATATATTGTGGGGAGTTTGACTCCATTGAATTTTATCATGTATATCTTCTTCTTCTTCTTCTTCTTCTTCTTTTTCTTCTTCTTGTGCAAGTGCGAGGAGATATCAATTCTTTGTTGATGTCGCTGAATTGTTTGCTAGGAAAAATTGTTAGATTATTTTAGTTATTGATCGCTATCATAGGACTGCTGATTCGTTGAGAGGGGGTGACAATTTTATTTTAAAATGCTTGAGACGCTAGATAGTTTGCTCGGAAGGGATGTCAATTAAAGTTAACTAAATGAATCATAAACTCATTTTAGCTGGAAATGAAATAGTACTTACAGTTCACCGTGGATGCCAATTTTATTCTATAGGCTGAACTTCAGAATCGCCAAAATTCTGGGGAAACAGCTGATGATGCATTTAGGGCAGTGTTTGGAAAGGAGCAGCCTGGTCGACTTTGGTGCTATGGTAGATCAGTGACAACAAGTTCTTTGAAGAAAGATGAGGAAATTAACAATCTAAAACAAAAGCATGCCAATTAAATCACTTTCTAAAGGAAGAATTGAGAGAAGAAATGCAACATTTATTCACTCAATTGCTGCAAAACAACCCTGGATTGAATTTTCAAGATATATCAGGGTGTGTTAGATCTAACCTTTTCTTCACCTATTGATGCAAGTAGTGCACAAGCTGTAAGAGGCACAAATCTTCCACATTCTTCAAGGTCAGATCATAATCCGATTCTTCGAAAGGTATTTTGTATTTGGCATTCTTTGTTAAAAGTCTGCATATTGTTATCGATATCCAAGGTATTTGTTGTTTTGTTGCTTGAGTATCTCCTCTTATTGTTGACTTGATTGATGTTCTTCTGGAAGCTGTCCAATGTGTTGCCTTGCATTATTGGTTTTCCTTATATGGTTGTGGAATGATTCTTGTTGGGGGAAGGATATGGGCTCCTAGTTTGACATAGTTGTCCTCTATAGTGATATAATAATTCTTGTTAGAATAGGATTGTGTATACCTAAAGAATTCCAGCTGTCCAGGAGTGTTCCTGAGCTCGTTGATGGTGTGCTGAATCTTCCAAGGAGTTTTGGCATTACTGTTGAGCCATTTGGTTAATAGCTCTGAGTCGGCCTCCAAAATCACCTTTCTGTATCCATGTTAAGCAAACCAGTGCAGGCCACGTAAAGCTGCCTAACTTTCAGCTTGGTTGTTAGTGCTAATTCAAGTTGTCTGCATCCTTCTATCAACAACATCAACTCCGCCCAATTACAAGGCCAATTTATGTAGGGATAGATTGTCATACAAAGTCTTCTAGTATATTTAAAGACCAGGAATTTGACTCTTGCACTACTAGACTTTTTGCCTCTATATTTTGCATATCACATATTCTTCTAGACGAATGTGTCTATGTGTAATGCCCAGAGAATCTGAAAAGAATTTCCAGATATAATTAGCAAAGTACCCAGACACAAAGTTGTGATCAATTGAATCTGTTCCAAGTTTGCTACAACAAGAACAATCTGCAGGTTCTCTTCCAAAAGTAACAATTCTCTACTTCTTGCAATTGCTATTTGGTGTTAAGAATAAGGGGAATTAGTAGTGGTGGGGCATGTTGGCTTACCAAAGTTTCATTCCATTGTCCTTCTTTGATAAAATGTGACACAGTGAGCAATATCCTGCAGCAATTTGCACCACTAGAATATTCTCTAATGCGCCTAATAATGGACGGGGTTCCAGATCAGTTTGCTTAGTTTGATGACCAAGTTTAGTTTCATTTCCCCAAGAGAATATATATATAAACCCTTCCTTTTTTTAATAATACGGCAGTGAAGAAATTCACATGTTTGTGATGAACTTATTACATGTTTTTTATGTATTTGTATGCTTGCCTATTGTTTTCTTCCAGATTTTATCATTCATATTGGGTCTGCTTTGTACATGTTTGGGATCATTTAACTATTTGCTTACTGTTTTCTCCCAGATTTATTTTATCATTCATATTTACCTACTGTGACAGTCTTGGAATACATGCCCTATTGTTTTCTCCAAGATTTTATAGATTTTGTACATGTTTGGGGATCATTTAACTATGAAGGGGTTGGGAAGGGGCTGGGAATTGAACAATATAGTGAGCAAATGAAATACATGATTCTCTAACTTATAATTTACTTTTGAATGTGCAGGAAAATACCGTTGATTGAATTTGATGAATAGAGGACATAAGTAAACTAGATCTATTGTAGTGAACGATAAAGAGTTTTTGTACTATATATTATCATAAATGTTGTTTGAATACATTTAGTTTTGTGGAATGTATGTATTGCTAGTAGAGATCTTTAAGCAATTGCTTTCTATATGTATGGGACATGTTCTCGGAGTTTATTTAGTTTGAAATATAATCTTTCGAATTATTTATAAGCTAATTTGGTGCTTTATATCACTTATATATATTTAATTGTGATTATTGATTAAATGCAAACTAAATTTTATCGTAAGTGTGGCTAAATTGTGGCTACAAAAATTCTACACAACATTGCAACACTTCGAAAGTGTGACTTATTGTTTATAAATTTTATCTTGTACATAAGAAAAGTTACACTTTATAAGTGTTGTTGTAGGTGAGATATAAAAGGCTAAACTTTTAAAGTGTAACCAATAACAACGCAAAGGTAACACTTTTAAGTGTAGTATAATCAGATAAAAGTGTCACTAATGAAATACTCCAAAGCGTGGCCTTTATACCTCTTTGGACACGCTTTTTAAGTGTTGCTGCTTTGGCGACACTTCAAAAGTGTGGCCTAATGTCAAAGGTTACGCTTCTTTAGGCCACCCCCTAAAAAGTGTTACTTAAAGTCAAAAAGTGTGGCCTTTTATCAAAGGCCACACTTTTTGCTAGTTTAGGCTACACTTTACCGGGGTGGCCTAAGGCCTAAAACGGTGTAGTGAGAGCGTACTATTCAAACCATAGAAGACATGTTGATGGCCAGCATGATTGATTTCAAAGGTAATTGGGATGATCACCTACCCCTTATTGCTTACTACAATAGTTACCACTCTAGCATCCAAATGGCTCCTTATGAAGCTCTTTATGGGAGAAGATGCAGATCTCCTACTGGATGGTTTGAAGTTGGTGAAGCTAGATTGATAGGACCAGATCTAGTTCATCAATCTATGGAGAAGGTGAAAGTGATTCAAGAGAGGTCAAAACGGCGCAAAGTCATCAGAAATCCTACACTGATGTTAGGAGAAGGGAGTTAGAGTTTGAAGTAGATGATTGGGTGTACTTGAAAGTTTCACACATGAAAGGTGTTATGAGATTTGGTAAGAAGGGGAAGCTTAGTCCCCGGTATATTAGCCTTACAGAGTATCGAAAAGGGTAGGTAATGTAGCTTATGAGTTGGAGCTACCACAAGAGTTAGCCGCGGTTCATTTGGTATTTCACATCTCCATATTGCAGAAGTGCATGGGCGATCCTTCATTGATCAGACCAACTGAAGTTATTGGGATCAAAGATAGCTTGTCTTATGAGGAGATTTCTGTTCAGATTATTGATCGCCAAGTTTGCAAGTTGAGAACAAAAGAGGTAGCATCAGTCAAAGTTCATTAGAGGAATCAGTTTGTTGAGAAAGCTACTTGGGAAGCTGAGGAGGACATGAAGAAGAGATATCCACATCTCTTTGATTCCGGAGAAGTTCCAAATTAAGGTACTAATCCTTTTCTTGGTATTTATTTATAAGTTGACATGTTGTTTTTGCATTTGCTTGTTGGGTGTTTGAACTGAATGATTGATGTTACACCCTTAGCCTAGTAAGAGTAGTCTCATTCGAGGATAAATGTTCCCAAGGGGGACATATTGTAACATCTCGCTATTCGAAAGAACAAAGAAGAGTCAAAAATTAGAAATAGTCATTTTTGGAAAGAATATAAAAATCTAGAAAATTTGCTAAGTATGTTAAGTTGAGTTTTTGGTCAACTTCAAACGACCATAACTCCTAGCTCATAATGAGTTAGGTGAGTTTCCAGATATAGTAGAAATATCTTGGAATACTCTTTCCAACTATGCCGAGTTTGCGTAATTTCGAGTTCGTATGAGTGAGATATGCTCATTGGAAGTTGGGCTATTTGGATAGGGAAAGTCCAATCAGGATTTTGGAAGGGTAGTTTGGTCTTTTCCATGCCCAACTTAATTAATTCATTTTTGGTAATTTTTTTAAGGTATAAACTGATAGGATTTAGTTTACGCTTTTGAAAAATAGAGTTAGGGTTTTTGTAGAAGAACGGAAGAGGAGAAGAAAGGAGAAAAGAGCCAAGAACATTGTTCGTAAGGATTTAGCTTGTGGATTTCATCAAGGGGGGATCCCTACGAGGTATGTGAGATCACATAGCATTGGTTTAGTTCACCCACGCGCCAATCATGATTCAATTCAACAAAATTATATTGATTTGGAAGTAAATCCTATGAGTTCTTGATGAAATTCATTTGAAATCTTGTGGGTTCTTGTGGTTGAAGTTTCTTGTGATTGATTCATGTATTTAGGTATGAATATACTGAGGGTTTAGTCGATTCTAAGTGTTTGGGGAAAGAGCCAATTGAGTTTAGAGGGTTTTGAATTAAAAAATGAGCAAGAAAAATCATCAAACACCTAGGAAAAGGGTTGGGGGGCTGCGCTTGCCAGTGCGCCCCATAGAGTTCTCTGAAGTTTCTCCCCTGGGGCGTCGCGCCTACCAGCGCACCCCAACTTCAGTTCTGAAGTTTTGGGTTTGGCGCCCCGCGCCGCTCACAGCGCTAGGGACGCCAGGTCTTCTACTTTTTTCCCCTTTCTTCTGTACTAGTTCCTTAGCAATGTACCTATGTTTTCTAGTTGATTCCAACACTCTTAGGTACATCTACACATTATGAAATCATCCATAAACATGAGATCATGAACTTTGAATCCATACTTCTATTCAAGGAAAGTTAAGAGTCAAGTCTAGAAGTTAAAAATTATGTCAAGAGAAGTTCATAATGTTTTCAAAAGTCTTTCACAAACGTTTTAACTTTGTTTTAAGACTTAAGTATTAAGTTAAGCAAAGAGTAAGGAGTTGAGTTCGTTTCTTCAAAGATTATACGAGAACTAAGTATTCCTAAGAGTTTAAAATATTTTCACATTTGAACAAGAAAGGGAAACACCAATTTCCAAGAGAGCTTTTAAAATTAAGTTTTGAGTAATTATCTCAAATCAAAGAAAGAGTTCTATTTTTACAAACAAATGAGATAAGTATATTTTGGGAGTAGTATTGAGTACCAATATGGGAATGCGAGTTCATATTAACTTAAGTCTCCATAAACTATGTAGCCATCATGGGTAGTAAGTGATCATACTTTTTAGATGATTCTTTAGGTGCTTTTTAGCATACACTAGTGGATCCACTCAGTTAAGGTGTTCTATATGACGAAAAAGTATAGGACATTTCTGGCAGCGTGGGCAAGACGATGTATCACCACTTAGGCTCATAGTGGTGGTTGTCGGTTAGAGAAACTCCCACAGAAACTATATTACTTTATTATACAAGTACAATTGAGTTTGTTATTGCAGTTTTTTAACTAACTAAGTTACTTTGTACTATTTAAAAAGCTTTTTGTATATTGAATGTGTTTTATTACTTTATATTGAGTTGAGTTATTCAAGAGTTGAGTAAAACCAAGGTAAGTGTTTCTTTCAAATTTCTTTCAAGCTTATGTTATGTTTAGCTTTCCAATCACATACTCGTACATTCAATGTACTGATGCCAGTTGGCCTGCATCGTTTCATGATGCAGGCACAGGTAACCAGGATCAGCATCCAGCGACACGTTGATCCAGTTGAGCCTCAGAGTCAGTTGGTGAGCCTCCTTCCTTTCTAGAAGGCTCCTTTTTACATTGCTTTCTAGTTCTCAGTTGTTAGGATGATCGGGGGTCTTGTCCCGACATCCCTCTTTGTTTTAGTGGCTTCATAGACTGATAGTTATAGCTCTTTAGTCTTATTCATTTAAGTTGTATACGTTTAAGACTTGAGTTGCCATTCTTGTCTAAGTTATTATCTCTTAAGTTATTGCATGAGTTATATTTCTTATGATTAAGTCTTCCGCTAAGTAAGTAAGCTAGACCAATGGTTCGCTTGAGGCCATCAATGGTTCTCGAGTGCCTGTCTCACTCATGGTATAGGCTTGGGGCCAGTAATGGTTCTCGAGTCCAACAATAGAGTTTCACATTATTCGTTACCCGCCCCACTATTCTTTGGGTGTGAACTGCATAAAATCATTTTTATGGAATAACTCACAAATCATATCAAAGATTTAAATTATATTAGGCAAATCCGATACGCTGAACTTGACTATGAAGACGTTGCCAAGTAAAATCGATACATGGTCTACCACTCGCTATATTAACTCATTGACCTTTATAACAGGTTCTAAGAAAATTCGAACACCCCTTATCACTAAGTTAAATAGAGATTATTTTTTTCCAAAATAATTTCGTTGTTAATGTACTTTCTCTAGGTTGTTAACAAACCCTTTACCTATTCTGATCAACGGTCTCTAATCATTTCATTCTTTTTTCCTGAAAACCTAATGCAAGGGGCCCATTGGAATGTCCATAATTGAAGTATTTTTCTTCATCGACCATTAATTTTCTTATTAAAATTAATTAAAAAATTTACACAAAAAACATTGACATTCAAACTAATAAAGATATAACTAAAGTGTATGAACTTAAATTAAACATAGCTAAGTAAGTAGGTCCAACAATTTAGAAAAAGTTATAAACTAATTAAATTAAAGCGAAAGAATTGTTTTTTTTTTACTTTTTCCGAAATTACCCATGCATGTCAATTCTTTTATAATAAGAGAATGTACACATAGTATTATTTCCGAACCAATTTATGTTACATTAAAATTCTGAAATTCAAATTTCTAAATTTTGAGTGTGAATTTATGTGGCACAGTTGGATGATTCTAATCTGTCACAAAATGCATACTTCTTTTTAAAAGAACTTTTGGGCTTTTATTAAAATGAAACTCAAAAGCATTACAATACTCATCTGGGCCTAATGCCAATATCAATTAACAAACAAAACAAATAAAAGAGTTGCCCATTCAGATGGCCCGAAACAAACTCCCAATACCATCTCCTTAAAGTTAGGGTTCCCAGCTCCTAATCCACCTCTCTCTTTGAGCCAAACTCCACCCCAAACCTGAAAAATGTTCCCACTTTGGATCAACAAGAAGCTCCACCTCCTCAAGCTATGGATTATCCCAATTCAAGGTCATGTGTACATGTCTTCATTTTCTCAGATAACAAGAGTAAGTGTAGTTCATCCTATTGACTTCTTTATGTTTTTGCTTCTCGTTTAAACTGCCTCTCTTCATCCTGCAGTTGTTTTCTCTGGTATAGTAGGTTTTTCCTCTTGTGCGTTTCTTTACGGATCTTATCTTCTTGAAAAATACCTCATATCTAGGTTCGTGCTCACCTTTGTTCTCTTCCTTATCTCCCATCTGATTCTGATACTCCTATTTTGACATATGGTTCTTGTTCGGAGTGCATGGGTAGTTCTAATCCACCTCCTCAAAATAGTGGTGAAGGTTCCTTCTAGGTTTAAGCACTCCCATATGACCCAAATCCTCACTTTTGTTGTATTCATTTTTGTTGGGTGAAATAGCCTAGGCTAGATAGCTCTTTGCATTTTGTTATCCTCGTGATGTTTTGTAAATGATTTATATGTGAAAAATTGTGTTGTCGCCTGCTAATTCCCATTATCTCATAGTCGGTGATACTGTCAAGTATGGGAAATTTAATTTATCACAATTTATAATCCTTCTCCATGTAGTATCCATGTTGTTGAAATTTGAAAATATGTAGTTTCCTTTGTCAATAACCATGTTTGCTACGAAGTCAACTAATTTTTTTACCTTCCCTCATTATATGTGGGATAATGTATTGTTTTCCTTGAAGACTTTGTTTAATCACTTCTTCTATATCTCTTGGGGTACATAGTTTACACAATTTTTTTTATTTTCCCTCTCTTTTCTCATTTTTCTCTCACACAAAAATGGCTCATCTAAACTTACATTTCTTTTGTTTTGTTTCTATAACTCATTCTATATATAATTTAATCTATGTTCAATGTATTCAAACTCATCATTCTTTATTACACCGTTTTTACAGTTTCGTGAATTCAACGCTTTTGATTCTTGATTTTCAAGCAAAAAAAGGTTTTCTCTATTCATGTTAGTATTTGTAAATAAAATTCAGTCTTGTTTTCATTGTGAATAATGTATTTATTATACATCTATGTTTGTGCATTTTAATTGATAATGAAAATTGTGTATTTTGATTCACGAGTGGTAGTTAGATTCAGGGGATGACTCCATTACTAAGAGGAGGACTAGACAACAATCATTAAAGTATATGGTAAAGATAGTTGTAAAAGGGAACAAGTTGAGTCAAAGTGGTGTTCTACAAATGTTAGTTATGGAAGGAAAAGAAAAATTATTAAGCATTCTGGAGGTGATGAGAGAAATGTAGAAAATATTGGAAGGAGGAAGTCAAATCCTGCAACTTGTGAGTGCATCAATAATAAGCGTTTCATCTAGTAAATATCTCATGATGATGATTTGTTGGAGGAGAAAACTGATCCTAATGTTGTTATCCTTGATAAGGAGAGTGATCCTGATGTTGTTATCATTGCGGAGGAGGAGAGGAAGAGAAGAGTGATCCTAATGTTGTTATCATTGCGAAGGCTAATCCTATGTTTAATTCAATAGATGTGGTTGTTTCTTATACCTTAAGCATGTGTAGGAAAACAGACATATCCAAAGATCTTCCTGACACAACCTCTTATTCTTAGCCAAAATTTGAATCTTGAACTAATGATCTTCGAAATAATTAGAAGAAGATTCTTGAATAGTTTGAGTTGCTAAAGTTTATTCTTGATTCGACTAAAATATTGATGATCATAATAAACTCACTTCTCCCGAAGCGAAGGAAAATTTTCTATCCAAGAAACACTTCCTTTAATATTTTGATTTGAAGACGAGGAACTTCTTCCCCTAAATAAAGAAGAATGGGAAAAGAAAATTAAAGATCTTTTTGTTGAAATGGACATAGGTGTCTTGGAATGACATATTGGCTTTACGAATATATCGGTTTCGTCGATGCCGAGTGGACAACTAAGTGACTGTCAGCTGGGGAACCACCATCGTGTTCTAGATTAACAAATATGACTGATCTGTTCAGCTTCTTCATATGTCCATTTGGAGAGCAAGTACATCTTCCCTCCTTTTGTAAGTATATGAGTTTTGTCCTATCAAGCACTTTTCTTTCCAAATATTTTGTAATCTATCCATTTTTTTCTAGTTCACATTTAAATTAATTCTTGAACCTACGTGTCATCTGCAGTCTCAGTGAACTCGAGGGAGGTACAAAAGAAAATATTTTGGAGAGTCACCATCACTATTGGATATTAATGGCTTCATAATTTCTTATTCTTCTGCAGCTCAAGATTCTCCTATTTATGGAGAAGAAACCGTGTGGGATTTAGTTCCCCAAAGTGCCAAAGCAAATATGTATGCTAATCAACGTGGAGAATTTGAGCTCACGTGGAACCATATTACTGAAGATATAAATCTTGAGAATCTTAGAGATCCCCTTTTTGAGAGTAAGGGAGGTTGCATTATCTCACTCCGACTTTGCATCAGAAAAACCTGACTCACCATAGTGTTTCTTTAGGAGTTTTTGAAGTTGTTCCCACTATGTCGGCATGTAATCATAGCTCGTTCCAATTTGCTTTTTACTCGGGAAGATGAGTTTACGAAATGCGAGGTGGACATCATTCTTCTATTTATAATGGAATGTCCACCTCCAATTTCTGGAACTCGGTTTCCAAGTAAAGAAGCAAATTGGATGGAGCTATGATTACAAGCAGACACTTTGGAAACATCTTCAGAAATGACTAGAGAAATAATACTATGGCGCCATCGGCTTTTTATGATGCCAGTTGGTGTGAGATTATGCATCCTCCCTTACCAACTTATAGGGATCTCTAAGCCTCTAAAGAGTTATATCTCTTGTAATTCTTTTCCAAATGAACTTAAATCCTCCAAGTTGATGAGGATACCTTTTCTCTTTGACATTTGTGAAACTAAATCGGACACAGTTCCTTCTCCATAAATTGGAGAATCCTGGTGTGAAGAAGAATCAGAAGTTGTGGGGATGTCAATATTCAAGAGTGATGTTGATTCTTTGAGATATATTCTTCCATGCCTTCGTCAAGGTCTGCTAGCCTGCAAATGACAAATATGTTCAAGATTTTAAGGGTAAATTAAATATAAACCGGAGATCTTGTCCGTTTCATTTTGCATGGGAAAGCTATAGAAAAACTGCAATAAATTTAGATTTAATAGAACATGTGTGCAGCAGTAAAAAATAAAATAAAGAGTGATTGAGAGAACAAAATTTATGTACTTACAAAATTATGGAAGATGGACTTGACCTCTAATATCGCATGTGAACAACCTAACCACATGAGTCCAATTTGTTCATCCAAATCAAGATGGTGGTTCTCTATCCGCCAGCCACTTAATTTTTCACTCTGCATCGGCAAAACAGGTGAATTTGTTAAGCCAATTTGTATTTCCAAGATACGCATGTCCATATCAACACAAAGATTGTCAATTTCCTTTTCCCATTCTTGTTTCTCCGGAGGTAGAGGTTACTCGTCTTCAAACATGAATACAAAAGGAAGTGATTCTATAACAAGAACCTACAAGTTCCTTGACTGAACTTCTTCCCTGTTTAACCTCCAAAAGGATCTAACATCCGTATTTTCCTTCCATTATTAAAAAATTTTCCAATATTCACATTCGTAGGATAATCAACATTTTTAAGAATATTCTTCCCATCAACTTCATAGTCCTCTCAGACTACTTGTCATCACTTAGAAGAATTAGGGCATTGTTTGTTTTTCACCCTTAACAACAAGTGGACGACTCCCCAATTGGAGATCCACAAAGATAGGCCATTCCGTCTGAGTCTCATTGTGCACCTAAGTTACACACCCACCTTCACTAGTTGCGAATTCTCCTTTGCTAAACTCAGGACAATTACATTGTGGACACAAGCTTCTAAAAATACAGGCATCCCTTGAGTCCATAAATATGCACTTGAGTCAAATTGCACAACCATTAACATACTAAAAAATCAATTAGAAAATAATTTAGTTTCTTTTAGAGGAAAGATATTTTTAGTAAAGGTGACAAATATTTTGAAAAAGAGGAAGTAGTACTAAAAGAACAATGTGAAACACTACTATGATCAAAATGACATAATTGAAAACTTATTTACAAAGGATAATAGCACGTATATTATTGACTTTATTGATAAATTTTGATTTTGGTACTTGTGAAGTATGTAACTGAGCCAAATAAATTGAAACAATAATGTAATTTTTAGTTATTTATATACACACTAAAGTTTATTCAAGTACCCAACTAACTTTTTTATAATTAATTTTATGTTATAATATAAAATATCTGATTGTGTCAATACATTGGTAAAACCAAAATTGACACATGAATTATAATGTAGGATGTGTTTCTAAGGAAAGAAAACGTGCTCCATGTAAAATATTTTTGAGAAAAATAAATGTGTTTCTTATTTTATTTCTCGTGTTCACAAAAATACATGATTTACGTTATTTTTCATTTGGGTTAACTAAAGTATATGAATTAAAATTAAAGGGCATAGCTAATTAAATAAGTCCAACAATTTAGAAAAAAGTTATAAACTAATTAAATTAAACCGAAAGAATTTTTTTTTCACTTTTTTCCGAAATTACCCATGCATGTCAATTCTTTTATAAGAATGTACACATAATATTATTTCCGATCCAATTTATGTTACATCCAAATTTTGAAATTCGAATTTCTAAATTTTGAGTGTGAATTTATGTGGCATTGTTGGATGATATCTAATCTGTCACAAAATGCATAATTCTTTTTAAAAAAACTTTTGGGATTTTTTAAAAATGAAACTCAAAAGAATTACAATACTCATATGGGCCTAATGCCCAGATCAAATAACAAACAAAACAAATAAAAGAGTAGCCCATTCAGATGGCCCGAGAGAAACTCCCAATAACATCTCTTTAATGCTAGGGTTCCCAGTTCCTAACTACCTCTCTCTTTGAGCCTAACTTCACCTAAACCTGAAAAATATTCTCACTTTGGATCAACAGTTCCACCTCCTCAAGCTATGGATCATCCCCATTCAAGGTCATGTGTTCATGTCTTCATTTTCTCCGCTAACAAGAGTAAGTGTAGTTCATCCTATTGACTTCTTTATGTTTGCTTCTCATTTGAACTGCCTCTCTTTATCTTGCAATTGTTTTTTCTGGTATGGTAGGTTTTTCCTCTTGTTCGTTTCTTTTTGGATTTTATCTTCTTGAAGAATACCTCATATATAGGTTCATGCTCACCTTTGTTCTCTTCCTTTTCTCCCATCTGATTCTGCTACTCCTGTTTCTTCATATGGTGCTTCTTCGGAGTGCATGGGTAGCTCTAATCCACCTCCTCAAACTAGTGGTGAAGGTTCCTTCCAGGTTTAAGCACTCCCATATGACCCAGATCCTCACTTTTGCTATATTTTTTTTTCTTGGCTGAAGTAGCATAGACTAGATAGCTCTTTGCATTTTGTTATCCTCGTGATGTTTTGGAAATGATTTATACGTGAAAACTTTTGTTGTCACCTTCTAATTCCCATTATCTCCTAGTCGGTGATTCTCTCAAATATGAGCAATTTAATTTATCACTGTTTATAATCCTTCTCCCTGTAGTATCCATGCTTTTGAAATTTGAAAATGTGTAGTTTCCTTTGTCAATAGCCATGTTTGGTACGGAGTCAATAAATTTTTTATCTTTCATCATTATATGTTGGATAATGTATTGTTTTCCTTGAAGACTTTGTTTAATCTCTTTTGCTATATCTCTTGTGGCACACACTTTACACAAGTTATTTTATTTTCCCTCT
The DNA here is from genome assembly GCA_036250505.1 of Solanum acaule. NCBI lineage: Eukaryota > Viridiplantae > Streptophyta > Magnoliopsida > Solanales > Solanaceae > Solanum > Solanum acaule. Next base: position 10,231 of record JAJOOR010013315.1, on the reverse strand, counting down.
CTTTTCTCGTTTTTCTCTCACACAAAAAAGGCTCATCTAAACTTACATTTATTTTGTATTGTTTATATATCTCATTCTACATATAATTTTATCTATGTTCAATTTATTCGAACTTATCAGTCTATATTACTCTATTTTTACAGTTCTGTGAATTCAAAGATTTTGATTCTTGATTTTCTAACAAAAAAAGTTTTTCTCTATTAATGTTACTATTTGTAAATAGATTTCAATCTTGTTTTTATTGTGAAGAATGTCTTGATGATACATCTATGTTTCTGCATTTTAATTGATAATGAAAATTTTGTATTTTGACTCACGAGTGGTAGTTATATTCAAGGGCTAACTCCATTACAAAGAGGAGGACTAGAGAACAATCATTAAAGTATATGGTAAAGATAGTTGAAAAAAGGAACAAGTTGAGTCAGAGTGGTAATTATACGAATGTTAGTTATGGTAGGAAAAGAAAAATTATTAAGCATTCTGGAGGTGACGAGAGAAATGTAGAAAATATTAGAAGGAGGAAGTCGAATCCTACAACTTGTGAGTGCATCAATAATCAACCTTTCATCGAGGACATATCTCAACATGATGATTTGTTGGAGGAGGAGACTGATCCTAATATGTTTATCCATGATAAGGAGAGTGATCCTGATGTTGTTATCATTGCGGAGGAGGAGGAAGAGAATAGTGATCCTGATGTTGTAATCATTGCGAAGGCTGATCATATGATGAACGCAACAGATGTGGTTGTTTCTTCTACCTTAAGCATGTGTAGGAAAATAGACATATCCAAAGATCTTCCAGATACAACCTCATATTCTTAGCCAAAATTTAAATCTTGAACTAATGATCTTCGAAATAATTAGAAGAAGATTCCTGAACAGTTTGAGTTTTTGAAGTTTATTCTTGACTCGATAAAAATATTGATGATCATAATATACTCACTTCTCCCGAAAAGAAGGAAAACATTTCTGTCAAAGAAACACTTCCTTTTATATTTTGATTTGAAGATGAGGAACTTCTTCCCCTAAAGAAAGAAGAATGGGAAAAGAAAATTGAAGATCTTTTTGTTGAAATGGACATGTGTGTCTTGGAATGACATATTGTCTTTACGAATAAATCGGTTTCTTCGATGCAGAGTGGACAACTAAGTGACTGTCAGCTGGGGAACCATCATCGTGTCCTAACAAATTGGACTTATTTGTTCAGCTTGTTCATATGTCCATTTGGAGAGCAAGTACATCTTCTCTCCTTTTGTAAGTATATGAGTTTTGTCCTATCAAGCACTTTTCTTTCCAATTTTTTTTGTAAATTCTACTCTCCAAATTTTTCTAGTTCACACTTAAATTAATTCTTGAAGCTACGTGTCATCTGCAGTCTCAAACAACCCGAGGGAGGTACAAAAGAAAATATTTTGGAGAGTTGCCCTCACTATTGGATATTTATGGCTTCAAAGTTTCTTATTCTTCTGCAGCTCAGGATTCTCCTATTTAAGGAGAAGAAACCGTGTGTGATTTAGTTCTCCAAAGTGCCAAAGCAACAGTCTATGCTAATCAACGAGGAGAATTTGAGTTCACGTGGAACCATATTGCTGGAGATGTAAATCTTGAGAAGCTTAGAGATCCCTTTTTTGAGAGTAAGGGAGGATGCATTATCTCACTCCGAACTGGCATAAAAAAAACCTGACTCACCATAGTGTTTCTTTAGTAATTTCTAAAGTTGTTCCTACTATGTCGGCATGTAATCATAGATCGTTCCAATTTGCTTTCTACTCAGGAAGATGAGTTTAAGAAATGCGAGGTGGACATCATTCTTCTATGTATAATGGAATGTCCACCTCCAATTTTTGGAACTCGGCTTCCAAGTTAAGAAGCAAATTGGATGGAGCTATGATTACAAGCAGACACTTTGGAAACATCTTCAGAAATGGATAAAGAAATACTATGGCGGCATAGGATTTTTGTGGTGTCAGGTGGTGTGAGATTATGCATCCTGCCTTACCAACATATAGGGGGATCTTGGACCCTCTAAAGAGTTATATCTCTAGTAATTCTTTTCCAAATGAACTTAAATCCTCCACGTTGATAAGGATACATTGTCTCTTTGATATTTGGAAAACTAAATCGCACACAGTTCCTTCTCTATAAATAGGATAATCCTGGCCTGAAGAAGAATCAAAAGTTGTAAGGACGTCAATATTGTAGACTGATGTCGATTCTCTGAAATATATTATTCCATGCCTTCGTCAAGGTCTGTTAGCTTGCAAATGACACATATGTTCAAGATTTTAAGGGTAAATAAAATATAAAACAGAGAGCTTGTCCATTTAATTTTGCATGGGAAAGCTATAGAAAAACTGCAACAAATTTAGATTTAGGAGAACATGTGTGCAGCAGAAAAAATAAAATAAAGAGTGCTTGAGTATACAAAATTCATATACTTACAAAATTAGGGAAGGTGGACTTGACCTCTAATATCACATGTGAACAAATTGAACACATGAGATCAATTTGTTCATCCAAATCAAACTGGTGGTTCCCTATCTGCCAGTCACTTACTTTTTCACTCTGCATCGGAAAAACAACCAATTTGTACTTCCAAGCTTTGCATGTTCATATCAACACAAAGATTGTCAATTTCCTTTTCCCATTCTTCTTTCTCCGGAGGTAGAGGTTACTTGTTTTCTAACATGAATACAAAAGGAAGGGATTCTGTGACAAGAACCTACAAGTTCCTGGACTGAAGTTCTTCCTCGTTTCACCTCCAAAAGGATCAACCATCCTTCTTTTCCTTCCACTATTAAAATATTCTCCAATATGCACATTTGTAGGATAATCAACATTTTAAAGAATATTCTTCCCATCAACTTCACAGTCCTCTCAGTCTACTCGTCATCACTTAGAAGAATTGGGGCATTGTTGTGCTTTTAACCCTCAACAGCAAGTGGAGGACTCCCCAATTGGAGATCCACAAAGAAAGGCCTATTCGTCTGAGTCTCATTGTCCACCCAAGTTACACACCCACCTTCACTAGTTGTGAATTCTCGTTTGCTAGATTCAGGACGAATACATTGTGGACACAAGCTTCTAAAAATAGAGGATAAATATTTTATGTAAGAGCAAAACGTATTTTGAGAAAGAGGAAGTAGTACTAAAAGAACAGTGTGAAACACTAATATGATCAAAATGACATAATTCAATACTTAATTACAAAGGATAATAGCACGTATGGCATTGACTTTATTGTTAAATTTTGATGTTGCTACTTGTGAAATATGTATTTAAGGAAAATATATTGAAACAGTAATGTATTTTTTAGTTATGTATATACACACTAAATTTTATTCAAGTACCCAACTAACTTTTTAATAATTAATTTTATGTTATAATATAAAATATCTGATTGTTTCATTACATTGGTAATACCAAAATTGACACATAAATTATAATGTAGGCTGTGTTTCTAAGGAAGGAAAACGTTCTCCATGTAAAATATTTTTGAGAAAAATAAATGAGTTTCTTATTTATTTTTTTGTGTTCACAAAAATACATGATTCTGTTATTTTTCATTTGGGTTAGGTCATGAGTGGTAGAAAAATAGGTAACAAATTATTTATTTCACTTAATATTTTTGAAATTTTTAAAAATATTTTTTGGCTTTTTCTTGTAATTTAGTAAACTAGATTAGCAAACGAACATGGTAAATAAGAACCATTGGTTAGACAACGGGATATATATGCACCATTTTTTAGCGAGGGGTATATCCGCTCAAAGTTTAGGGCAAATCTAAGGTTAGGACTAGAAAAAATAAATTGTAAATACTTCAGTTATCATAAATAACGAACCTCAATTAGTAGGACTGATTATTGCCTTCTTGATCCAAATATCTTTTAAAGTTGAAAATCTAATAGGCCAACTCCAAATGTTCCTATCTCTATTACATCAATATAAAAGAAATGTTGTGGTGGGAGAGGAATTTATTGTTTATCATTGTCCTCTATGGTAGATTAGCCGGGGGACCTTAGAGACAGTGGTTTATATTGTGGAAGATGTAAGCGATTCGAGTAGGCTCTCTCTTATTTATAGTTCGGAAACCCTTGTGATTCTCTATCGCCACGAGCCCAAATTTAGGCCTGACCAAGTTGGTCTTCTTATGATGGGCTTCTTTCTTATTGTGAGGACCTTAGACCTTCCTAGGTAAGTTTTTCATGATTGGTCATAATATATTTTATATTTTTTCATGTCATTCTCTCGTGCCTAGACTTTGGTCTTCTCACAATAGACTCAAATCATGAGACATTTTAGATTGGTAATGTTGGATTATTTATATGCAATTCTCGTACGTGTTTTTAGATGTACTTAAACTTTCCTTGGCCTTTTAATACGTTCTCATGAGCAATCCCTGTAGATTTATTAAATTTTTTAACCTTCACTTCATGCTTTATTCGTATTTTTCATTTTAGTACACTTCTAATAATACTAAAAGCCTATTATCATGTCGAAACATATATCATGTAACATTAATTCCTCATTGATGACACTTTAACAATTGAACATGTAATAAAAATTTAAAATCTAGCTGGTTTGACATTGCTCTTGCCCTTCTCTCCTGCCTAGACTTTTGTCTTATCACAATAGGCTCAAATCCTGAGCCATTTTGGATTGGTAATGTAGAAATTTATGAGATTCTCGCACAACTTTATACGTGTATTATAATTTTCCTAGGCCTTTTCGTAGCTTGTCACAATGAAGATATGGGATCATCATGAGCATTATCGATAGATTATTTTTTATTTCAACCTTCACTTGACGTTTTTATTCCTATTTTTTCCTTTTAGTACACTTGTAAATAATACTAACCATCTATTATCATATCGTAACATACATCATGTGACATCAATGATGAAGCTTTAGTCACACAATTGGAAATATGATTAAAATTTAAAATCTAATGGGTTTTACATTATTTTTCTCTTATTATTTAGCATAAATTCAAAATTAAAGAATGTAAGCTTCATAGACTTTCTTAGTATATTTTGGAGATAAGACAAAAGTACCTCCTAAACTATACTTGAATTCTAGCTACACATATGAAATTACAATGATTTCAATAGTAGATTCAATAATGTGCAATGGCAAATAGAGAAAATTGAAATAGCAGGCATAAAAGCAAAACCTTAGTTTTGATCATACTAACTGAAACTATATATAAATGATGTGAGGACGAACTAAGTTCCTCACTATGATATTTTACATACATGGAAGAACAAGAATTTTGGGAGAGGATCCTAAAACCCTAGAACTTGCTCTATTGTAGGTTTGCTATAAGTTTGGAGAGTAGAATAATAGAGAAAATAAGAGAACTATCGTAATTTCCTCCCCTAATATATGTTAAAACATCACAATTTGGACTTAGGAAAATAAGAAAAAGACATAAATACCCTCAGAAAATACTCTTATTGATCAAGTCCATGACGAGCTATCAAGACTCATGGAATTCCTCTATGGAATGCAGACGTGTTGCCATCTTTTAGGTTCACATCCACGAGTCAATTTGATTGATAGTAGAATGATCCAAGGAACTTGGACTGTCTTCATAGAACTCAGGAATTTTGACAACTTCCATGTTCGAGTCTATTAGGACATTCCACCTCCTCAAGCTACGGATTATCAACAATCAAGGTCATGTGTTTGTGTGTTCCTTTCCTCAGCTAACAAAAGTAAGTATAGTTCATCTTATTGACTTCTTTATGTTTTTGCTTCTCGTTGAAACTGTCTCTCTACATCTTGCAGTTGTTTCTCAAGTTATGGTAGGTTTTTCCTCTTGTTCGTTGCTTTTTGATCTTTATTCTGAAGGATACCTCATTTCCAGGTTCATGCTCACCTTTGTTCTCTTCCTCTTTCTTTTCTCCTATCTGATTCCCCTACTTCTGTTTCTGCGGATGGGGTTGATCAGAGCGCATGGGTAGCTCCACTCCACCTCCTCAAAGTACTGATGAAGGTTTCTTCTAGGTTTAAGCGCTCCCATATGATCCCAGATCCTCTCTTTTGTTGAGTCCTCTTTGTTGGCTGGAGTAGCCCAAGCTAGATATCTTTTTGCATTCTGTTAACCTCGTGATGTCTTGTAAATGATGTATACATGAAAAGTTGTGTTGTGGCCTCCTCATTCCTATTATCTTCTAGTCGTTGATATTCTCAAATATGAGAAATTTAATTTATCACTATTTTTATTCCTTCTCCCTATACTATCTGGGTGTAGCACCTCAGAAACTAGCAGACTAAACTATAGCCTTAAGCTAGGGTTCTAGAGTTTGGTGTTGAGGGTTAAAGTCGTAGATAAGACTTCCCGTGAATAGAATAAGGGGTTTATTTGTTAAACGTCAAGGCACGTGTTAGACCCCGTAGTTTATAAGACCATCTAGGGTTTGATTAAGGGTTGCAAGGGAAAGTGCCAAGGCAAAAGGGGCAAAGCCTAAGCCAAAGGCCAAGGTGCCCCAACCTTGGCCAAGCACTACCCAAGGTCCACGACCACCTTCACGACCAGTGGTCTTGACCACGGTTCGTGAAGGGGATCGTGAAGATCCCTTAGTCTTGTGGGAGGTAAGGCTTTGAATCATAGATACTGCCTAGGGACCACGACCTTCACCGCGACAAGTGGTCTTGACCACGGATCGTGGGAGGTCTCGTGGTCATGCCTTCAAATTGTGGAGGCCAAGATCCCAGGCCTTAGACACTATCAAAGGACAACGGGCAGGACCATGGCTCGTGGTCTTGACCACGGCTCATGAGGTCCTCTCGTGGTGCCTGGGAGTGGGCTGCCTAAGGAGGTCGTTTTCGTAAATTCCCTTTTAGTTAGTTAATTAATGGGGTAGACTTATATTGTTATATTTCACATATATAAATGATTTAAAGTCATTAAACACCTCATTTACTCCATTATTCCAAAAAACCCAAATCAAACCAAAAGTTCATCTCCCTCACAATATTTCTCTATCTAGAAGTTCCCAAAGAAGAAGAAGAAGAAGAAGTGGAGGCTAGGGCTTGAAGAACCAAGGTCTTTCTTCTCAAATTTAGGGAAATACTCCATTAAGGTATCATAGCATTTCATCTATGGGTAGCTTTCACCCATAGATTCCTTTCAAAACTAGATTCAAATCTTTCAATTTCTACAAAATGTTAGGGTTTCACTCTAAGTCATGGTTTAGTTCCTCAAACGTTTTCAATGGCCAAATTATGATGGATTATGATTGAATTGATGGTTAATTGTTGATTTATGATGAAATCCCCCCAAGAACCCATGAATTTCCTAAATTACTAAATTGTGACTTCATGATGTGGGTTGATTGATTATAGAAGCATGTAAATAGATTATGTCGATATTGATTGAGTTTATTGAATCATGATATTCTCCTTATCTAATTTAGTAATTCTAGATGTTTGGTTGAATGTGATTCATGGTCCTTGAAGGGCAAGTTATGAGGGTTTGGACATGTTTATGAGGATTGTTGTATAATAATGATGCTTATGTATATGCCTTGTGAATACATTGAACGTAATATGATCATGACTATAATGTAATTGTTGTATTGTTGAAAGGTTATTCTCAATTAGACACTTATGAATGATGATGACCTGTTGTGAAGGGTTTCTTCAATGTAATGTTATACCTTGAATTAGTAGGCTTAGGGCATCCTCTTCTTGGGTAACTAGAGTATCTTGAATTAACAAACATTGAATCGGTAGGCCAATGGAATCCTTTCCATAAATGATTAATGAAGTATTCTAGGCTTTGTCTTAAATTAGTAGACCAATGGTAGCCCTTTCACAATGAGTCTATGAACTAATGTAATGATGAACCTTGAATCGGTAGAATTAATGGCGGTAGCCCTTTCATGAGGATTCAATGGGCTATCCTAATAATGTACCTTGAGCCAGTAGACCTAATGGTGGTAGCCCTTTCATGTGTGTAATAATGTACTTTGGGTTAGTACACCGAAGGGTAGCCCTCTCAAGTATAATAATGCTAAAAGGAATGAACTACTTTATTGGAATTAAATGCTTAGCACTGAGTGGATATTGTAATGTGGAAGCTCTCCCATGTTAGGCCGGGTTTCTATGAACACCTTCTGTATCTCATAACTATGTGCCCACATAGGTATAAGTAGTGGATCCACCTAAGCTAAATTACCAGTTCTACCTTAGGCAAGTAGACCATCTCTTTTCGGTGTGGGATATGACATCAGATTCCATGATTTGCTCACATGGTCTATGTCGGTTAGGGCTTATTCCCATCATGTGAGTTATGTGCTATAGTTACTCAATAAGTTCTATAAAGTGTGAGTGCTAGTATGGGGTGCCATTCATGCATTGCACGAGTAGGCTTGGAGTGGCTATGATGTGTGCTCGAATGTCATAATGTCTAATGAAATGAATGTGCTTATAATGATGTTAATGAGAATGTTGACTTAAAGGCTAAATATAAAGATGAATGCTTAACTTGGATTGTTGCTATGAGTTGCTTTCCATGATATGACTTATTGATTGTGAACGTTCCTTGTCGATGGTGGCCTCAAAGGGATACTTATTATGAATTGTATTATGGGATACCATTCATACATTGCACTAGTATAACTTAGGGTTGTCTAAGATGATGGTTCTATTATGATATAATGATTTATATATTTATTATGCTTGTGACTCATGTTTTACACTAAAAGTACATGGTGATTCCTAAACTTATTGAATGCATGGTTTTCAACTAAAATGTCCTTTTTAAGCATGGGTTTTGCATGGCTATCATACTGATATGCTCAAATTACACCTCCATAAAGAAGCATAAGCGATCGCTATCAAGTAAAGAACCCAACTTGTAGGTTGGGGTCGATCCCACGAGGAAAATGGTTTAGACTTTACTTTAACCAACAATTATATTCAATTAGTCAAATTACTTCCAGAAACAAGTAATTAAAAAGGGGGGGTTTTGTGCAACAAATTGTATGAATTCAATAAATAATCAGTAATCAAAAGTCAGTTTTGGTTGTTATCAAGATGAGAGAAATAGCTAGGGTATACGTGTTCCCCACAAGCTCATGACGCAGTAATCCTAGTAATAGCAATCCTTTCCTAGTGCACTACATGCAAAGTGATAAGTTAGATATCTCTAAATCCTTGGTCCGGTATCTAGAGAATTTCACCCCGCACATTGGCCTGGCTACGTGTGTATAATTTACTAACCCTTACATTTACCTCATATTAGACATCATGATTGATGTTTGGCTTAGTTATTACTTCGCACCAATCGACACTACCATAATAGATAGTGTCACACTAAATCTATGTTGATAATTCTTTTCTTGTTGATTACTTCCTTGGTCCGGCAAGTAGCAACAAGGCGGGTTCTAACGCGTCCACTAGTTAATAAGACTTCTAAACAAAAGAATTATCAATGCATGCAAAACACTATTCAAGAATTGCTTATTTATTATTCATACTTTGTTAATGGCTCATCGTTCCCACAACCCTAGTTGTGGAGTTTAGTTACCCATAATCATATGAACACAATTCATTGTTTTAGATGAAAGAATTATGAACTTACATAAGAAGAATAATAAATATAGAAATTCAACTTGAATTCCAACACCAAAATCTTCAAAACGAACATGGGATTTTCAGAATTGCTAAAGTTGCAAGTTAATCTCCCAAATCAAGAACTAGAATAGAACAATAATGTCTAACTCCCAAAAACGAGGTTTACATGCCCTATTTATAGAAAACAAGTCCTAAATTAAAAGGGAAACAAAAGAAGGAAAGTTTGTTACAGGCACGCGTCTTCATTCCACGAGACTGACTCACGGACCGTCAATGGATCTACGGTCCGTGAGTCCCTTCCGTCAGCCAAGACTTAGAAAATATTTCAGCTTCCAAAAATCATCATCTCTGAAACAAACCACGGAACTGCAGTACGAATCGTAGATCGATCTACGGTTCGTCAGTCCTTCTCCATAGCTCCATACTTGGACTTTTCAAAAATCAGGTACTGTGTCACGACCCATGCCTAGAGCCTAGACGTGACATGGCGAATGAGGAACCCGAAAGAACCCCAAACAAGCCTCTCAAACTTGTCATCACACTTCATCGCGGAAGTACATTCAACATTAATTAACGGGAAATAGGGACTAAGGGCAAACCATTTCAAAATGACATCATAGAACAAGAGTCAAGCTCATTTACAA